>UZAE01013218.1:0-25134 GCA_900617975.1 Rodentolepis nana | reverse complement strand
CTCCCCCCCCCCTCCCCCTCCATCCCTTTAAAGCGCCAGGAAAATCTTGATGATGACATATATTTTATTGTGACCACTATGCCGTAATAATCACCTATATAATGTGTATACTAAATTTATTTATGGAATTTTTCCCCAAACGCTTGCTTTTCTTCCCGCCCTTTATATTCCTTTTCATCACCATCATGATGTTTAATTTTGTGAGTATAATGTGTGTGTGTGAACTTGTGCATACTTTAAGTTTCTCCTTGTTCTACTTGGTAAAGACTTCCTTGTGTGCGAGTCACTCTTCCCACTGTTTTTCCCTATTAAATTACTGTGCGATATTGTGTCAAGGAGTTATTTTTGCTATTGGTGTTTGGAGGGAGGGAGGATGGAAATAGAACCCTGAGAATAAAGGGGAGTTGCTTTTATATATTTGATTTAAAAGGGTATTTTCAGATGTAGGCAAGGCCGAGATATGTTAATTCGGCATACGCTGTTCACACGGGGTTTAATACTGCGAAAGAACTGTAGGGTTTTTCTGGTCAGAGGGTAGTGTGGCAGGTAATGTTCAGGTCCGGGGGTACCTAACAGGAGAAGGAATTTCCTCCTCGAGACCATAAGCTATTTTTTTCAATTTGAGATATCTTTGTTAGCACGAAACTGACTCCTGGTGACTTGCCAATATACGATGGCAGCCTAGCTTCCAAGACAAGCTTGTCGAGGTTGCAGATTTTGGCTTTCAATGGCGAAAGTTTGCATTCACTTCCCAAAATTATCATTTTATCAGCTGTTTTTCGAATTCATCTGATCGCGGAAGAAACAATGCACCGCAATTAACCACGTGTGGGGGGGGGCTCTGGGAGTTGCGAATTTCGTAGAATTTATTGCGACATATCTTTCCTTATTGAGTTTGTTTTAATTACATTGATTTATACTAATTTCGTACATCTAATAAATGAACGACTTAGAGATATAACAGCTAAGTTAGCACTAATGTATTCTGTTTAATCAATTTGAGTATATTTTCACTTACAGAAGTGCGGATTATTATTTTCAAAAGCTATTTTAACATTTTTAGGAGGAAATTAGAGTTCTCGCCATAGTAGTGGAAATATGCTTTGGAATGCCAATTAAAAAAAGGCTTGCAGAAAGGCTAGTTTGGTACCACTGCAGCGTGGCATCCAAGTGGGGTTGCAGAAGGCTCGATATCCTTTGCTATATTGAAATTGCAAGCCCGAAGGCTGCCTGTAGGAAAGCGTTGGCGCCTCGGCCACTAGAAGGAAATGTTTAGGAGTTTACTATCTACTAAGCATTTGCCACAATTCAGGTAAACACGCATCAATTTTGAATTTCAGAAAGGGAACTACTTATTCGATAAATATCGTACAACCCGAGTCCAAGAATTATGTGTCATGCCTTGATATTGGCCTCCATATCTGTTTGGTCCCTTCTCTTATTCAATGTCAACAAGTAAAAATTGCAATTTCTTTCTTATACTGTAGAAAGCAATGATAAGATAACAAGGATGAAACATAAGTGCTCCAAAGGATGGTACGGAGTTCATTTCATGTCCTAACACCTAGATGAACGCTGGTCCCCCATATAGATCTGCTACTCTACTGGCTAGTGGGGTCGCTAAGTTAGCCTGCTTTCAATTCTACAGCAGCAAAATGCTCCGATAGTGTAAATAGCAAACCTCGCTTGACGTTGAGTTTCACACTGACCCCATCATCTCAACGACCATCTTAATTACTTTGTCTTGTATATTCTTCCCATAGGTGTAGTACAGTGTTAATAAGTTATCAATAACGAGGATGGATTAGGACAATATCGAAGAAAAGTAGATATAAGGCTTGGTTGATGGGAATCAATATGTTTAACCCCAGTGCAAGCTCCTCCATAGAGCAGCTCAAATAACGGACTAACTGCAGAGAACCAGATATTTCACGAACGGAGACGACAATCGCAACTTAGGCTGTGCAGACAAACAGCAGTCTTATAACCACAGGATAATTTCATTTCACAATCCACTTGCCCTGAGCCAAGTAACTCTAAGAGGAACCTTCAAATTCACTAAATAGAAAGTAAATTAAAATCGATTCCTAACGATCGATTTCTCGTAGGTCCTCTGCCCTTGCAGATGACTAGGCGTTGCCAATCCAATATCAAAGCAACATAAAAAATAACACATAATTTGGGCAATTTAAAATCAAGGAAAAAAGGGGGATTAGAGCAGGGAGGAAAGAGAACACGAAGAGGGTGATTAGCACTAGTAATTAGAAGGAAGCTTATGGTCATTGGGGGACCAAAATTCCACAGGAATATCCTCACTCATATAAACGAGCAGGATGTTTACCACCGCCACAAAATGCCAATTTCTACACAATTGTATATCGTTCGGAGTGGAAATTGACTTCTGAGGAGAATTTTATTGGTTCTCCGTTCTCATCAGCAGCTTCCGTTATCTAAAAAAAGGAAAGCAATGATTTATTTTACTGAATATGAAACATTAAATCACATAATGAATTGAATTTTGATTTAACTTCCCTAGTTTATCGTAAACACTTACTACGTGTTTTGGGCTTTATAAAAAATGTATTACATCGATAGAAGACCAAATCGCTTGAGCTATCAGATAAACTCACGTCAGAGTTCAACAAAATGAAATTATGGCGTAGCCTCAGTGAGCACCTAGGCAGCCTTTTTAACGTAGAAAATCAAACATTGGACCACCACTCTACCAAGTTTGGTTAATTTGAGGGAGAGAAGGATTATGGGGCAGTCAGAATGAAGTTTTACATGACTGGGATTCCTCTTTCATTCACATCACGTGTTCATTTTATAATTCCATCGAGAATTCGGAAATCAGAAATCGTACTTTACAGAGTTCAGCAATTTTAAAGCCATTGAGTCTAGTTGGTGCCACGAATACTTAAGCAAGTCTAAAGGCGGAACTAACGTCACCAACTAATCGCCTTTGAAAAAGGTGAATATGGATACATGCCTTCCCTTACTAAAAGACAAAAGCTATATAGAGAACAATGGGGCCTGAATCAAGGGCTACAAACTGCCTAACCCGTTGCTTAGCACGACTTGTGAAGTAACTGTAATTAATAATTAACAGATGATCAATCTTCTTTCATTGCTTTCTCTAATTTCAACAAAATAGGAATTTATAATTCGCCAGTAAGTGCAGACACTAGACACATTCCGCCTAAAATCACAGTATACTGGACACGAACAAAGACGTGTTCGAAACGTTCTACTTGTTCAAACTCGAGTTCAAGATTAATCAATAGAGCCAGATCATGACCAATCGATCAAAGCGACCTCATTAAACTTTATTAGACATTGGAGCAGTAAAAGGAGGCATTACCACAACACCACAGTAGGATTGAGTGGAAGAGAAATCGACGCTGACAGGGAAGAATTGATCGGCTTTAGAGTTTTTATCAGTACGGATGATGAATTCCAGAGTACCGGTGTCGTTGTCAGCATCAACAAACGGTCGAGTCCAACGAATTTGCCCACGACGAGAGTCCACCTCGTAGTCTCCATCGCATTTACTCACAACTGGAGGCTTTAGACTCGGGCTGTTGATAAAGAAGGCAAAAAAGTGACATATTATTGAGATCGATCATGTAAAAACATTTATACTGGAGCAAGGGGTGTGCGATAGACTTACCTCCACGTGGTGCACCCTGGGCAACCTATACTCATACGGTAATAGTCTACAAACCGGAAGTTGACTTCTGACTCAAACAACTATGACCCCACTGTATATCATATTCGACCACTTCCGCAGTATTCATCTTACCTTTTCTCTGCCTTGTGTCTGTCTGCCTCTTTTACATATTTGAATCACTCTTCTGTTTCCCCCTCTCCACTTTTTCCACTTTGATGTAACTCCCCTCTGTGAAGCCTGAAGTCAGCTAAAGGGCTAATGATAACTAACATAACGCCTGCCAATTTCAAAATGCCTGAATTTGAAATAAATAAAAGTCTGTAAACTAAGACAACCACATACCCCACTGCCGGAACAATTTCTGCCTTAACTTCATCACCACAACCCCCTCCCCCTGGATTCTACAGACCAAACAATCCTTTTTGGTCTTCTAGATTATTGAGGGAATAATATCATTAAATTACATTATTTAGAAATACGATTTCTACTCTCCACTTTATTAGCCACGTTTAAGCAGTGAGCATTGGAATTGCTCTCACTGAAGAGCACTTGGGGGGCTGCCTCAAATCTGTGACCCAAAACAGATTTGTTACCACCTTTAATCTGTATATCAACAGAAATTGAGCTGAAAAAACAAGAATTCAAACTCACGGTAAAGGAATCGAGATGCACAGATTCTGTAGAGACAGTGATTTATCCTGCAAGGTGTGCTCGACGATAACTTCAAATCCGCCCGTGATATCAGAAGGCCAACAGTTGATAACAATGGGAAGGGCAGCCTCGTTTGTCGTTTGAGCACGCCATTTGAGCACAGCTACTTCCTTGTCTACTAGGAAAGCCTTGCCACCGGGCTTTATCGCCAGCCAATTGGTCGACTACAAGGTTGAAAAGAAATACAATTAGTTGTCCATCCACACTGAAAACAAACTGCAGAAATTGTGTAATGTTGCTACTACTGATGCCTATATAAGTAGCAAACTAACCTGGAAAGTGGGTTTATCCATATTTGGATGGGTTTGGAAAGAAGACGGGGGACGTTGTTCCGAGCCAGAAGTCGCCCCAGATAAATCCACACGAATGCGAGCCGTCGTGGAGCGCTCGTCAGCAGCTCGAACGTGGAGAATTCCACTAACTTCCAAAGATTCCACACCCCCATCTCGAAAGGCCTGAGCGGTCAAACGTTCCTCAAGTCTAATATGAAGGCTAAGAACACAAGAACATTTATTTATTTCAAATAGAGGGCTTTATGATACTTATCATTAATATATAAGCTGACTTCAGGTTTCACAGAGGAGAGGAACATCAAAGTGAGAAAAAGTGGAGAGGGGGGACAGAAGAGTGATTCAAAGATGTAAGAGACAGACAGATACAAAGGCAGAGAAAAGGTAAGATGAGTACTGCGGAAGTAGTCGAATATGACATACAGTTGGGTCATGGTAGTTTAAAGTTAGAAGTCAACTGCCAGTTTATGAATTTTTTGCCGTATGAGAATACGTTGCCCAGGGTGCACTACGTGGAGAAAAGTCTATCGCCATTTTAAAGTTTCCCAATTGTGTCCAAAAGACAAAACAAGGCTTATAGAGATCTAAGTTGACTCAATCAACTAGCACGGAATTTTAGAAGTAGTTCTAAGGGCGTCTGGCGGCAAAAACTGCCCTAAGGCTATCTAACGTGGAGACTAGATTGACCCTAGAAGCTATAATTGGTGAATAGCTAGCTCAGATGATCCTTCAGATAAATCCCACAGTTAAGCTTCAACGAAGACTTCGTCATTGATATGCATTGAAGTGCCCACCTTCCACTAAAATATATTTTCAAGCATCTAACAAGGACAAATAAGTAAACTCATCAAAAGCAAAAAATAGGGTAAATTTATCAAGATACCAAAATGGTCTGGGTTGATTAAAAGTCGCGGCTAAAAAGAATAACAAAGTCGTTCTCTGGATCTACTAGGACTATAGAGGAATTTGAATTAAAATTTTGAAATGAAAACTGCCAACGAGAAGGGAAATAATGCCTTAGTGATCATTTGAAGCCGACTTAGGCCAAGACGTATTGAAACCAATAGGAATTTTTTGATAGGCTCAATGACGTCTAATGACTGGGTAAATCTTCTACGGTTAATCACTGGTGGGGCAAATAAAGTCACGATTTACGAGCACGGAAGGGTAACTTTCCACTTTTAAAAAGCACCCTTTAATCCTACTTCACTTAACCTGCATTTAAACTTTACTCAATCCTACACTGCCATCTTACTTGCTCACTGGGTTAGGTCTATTTCCCATTTTGTATTTAATTAATATTTTAATCTGTCAGATAAATATCCATTTCCAGTAACTATGGAATGTTTTTCACAGCTTATAGGCACTAATAATTGTGATTCAAGAAAGTGGAACGTCGTCTAACATTTGAATCGTTTCACGCCCCACACATTTGGTCGATTCTGTTTGTTACATTAATTGGCAACTCAGCACCGTTTCAATACTTTCGATAATGGTGTTAACAAGATTGAATAGCAATTGAGTCTACGATTAAAATGTTACACATTTCTGCCTATACAGGATCGAACAGTCTGCAGCAATAAAGATGGGATTCACATGAAAGCATCTTTTTATGCAAACTTGCGTCTGGCATCGAATAAAATACGATTTCCTCGTAAGGAAGGTGACAATAAAACGCCAAGCAATTTTGAACCTTTGTTCAGAAAGAAACAGTTCCAATGCTTCTTGGCCATCTTCAAAAGTATTAAACCGAAATCGTTATCTTCCAACAATAAATTCCTAACATTTTAAGCTTCAAAAGGGTCCAAGTGTTCAAATTATGTTTTAATATGAACTTTAACTGAGTGATTTTAATAGCAGCGATTTAAACGGTAATTACGATTAACCCCAATGAGAAAACCCTATTCCATCATCGCCATCATGACTTATTTTCAACAAGGTGGTTTATGCATTTGACTGGTGATGAGCAAAATGAGATTAGAGCCAATGAACTAATACTTAATCATTGCACCAAGAACTAGGAGTGACATAAGGACCGTCTTTCGTCTTTTCAGTAAACCTTCAGATTTGACATTCCAATAAATGCATAAGACAGGATAGGGACTTACTTGTGCATAGGAACAGCTGAGGTATCAACAATATCGGTTTTGGAGCTGGTTACAAGCAGGGAAGAAGCAGGTGCTTCACTGCGAAGCATATCCGTCAACTTATCCATCTCCGATTTCATTTGACCACCCCGACCACTACCCAACTGCATTCCACGACCACGTGTAGAGACTTCTGGCTCTCTACTCGAGGAGAGTAAAGCTGCTGCATAGTCATCTAAAAGGAGAATGGAAGCAATTGTTATTTCAAAATTACCCACCATCTTATGGAAACCGCAACAGAACAAGAAAGTCTGTTAATCAGTGACCATTTCGACAGTACCTTTCCGTCTTGAAACTATTTGGGGCAAAATAATAACATAGGAAATTTTTCTATCATCTCGGATTACAAGAGGAAGAAAGACACTGCGCAATTTCTTAGCGAGATTGAGCATTTGAATTTTAACCAACTGATCGCAGGTACAATTTAAATTATTGTCCGCCGCTGATAACTAGGGAACCGCGCAGTAGACTTGCCTCCACGTGGTGCACCCTGGGCAACGTATACTCATACGGCAAAAAAGTCTATTAATCGGCAGTTGACCTCTGACTTCAAACTACCATGATCAGACTGTATGTCATATTCGACCACTTTCACAGTACTCATCTCATCTTTTTTCTACCTTTGTGTCTATCTCTTTTTCATCTCTAAAACACTCATCTGTTCCCCCCCCCTCTCGACTTTTAACTTTGATGATCCCTCCCATCTGTGAAGCCTGAAGTCAACGAAAGGTCTAATGATAACCATCAAGACGCCTGCCATTTGAAATAAATAAATAATTAGGGAACCACATTGTCCTCAAAAATATGAAGCAAAAGTAGTTAAAGAAATCTATCAGGCATGCACAGAATAACAATTATTAAACTAGTCAGATTTGAGCTTAAGCATCCGAAAATGATCACAAATTAAAATCAATTAAGGAAAATTGTAACAGTAAAATATCAAAGATATGAAAAATTATGCGTTCAATATGCATATCGATAGAGCTCAAAAGATGGCAAGAAGACAAAACATTTTCCGAGGTTAAGTTAAGAGATTGAAGTTGATAAAATGCAAGATCAAAAAGGAAGGAAACTTGAAAGCCATTCAATTTTTATGTAAGCCTACCAATAAATTGGACGAATAAAAATCAATCAAACGTATTGGAGGGAAACAGAAATCTTTGAGGGTAACCAATATGCGGAATTAATAATGTAAAAGGGATTCTAAGAGTCGAGTGCGAAATACAACAAAGAGAAACTAAAATAAGGTCTTTAAATGCATGCAATTAAATGGAATAAATGAAACAGGGTACAGGTTTAATAAAAATATGCAGACTATTAACCTACGAGACAAAATAAAGCATTTTGATTGAGAAATTCAATAAAACAAAAGAGCCTTTTCTTTAAGTCTAAATAAATGCAAACAAAAAATGTGCCTAGAAGAAAATAAAAATGGCACTATGTAAACAGATCATCAATATCAATTCCACAAAACATAACCAAACCCTTAACCAAACACTTAACATGGATAGGGAAAAGGTGTGAAAGAACCACTCAAGTAGAAGATATAACCAACACTACAAGATGGGCATTGACCTCAGGATTGAGGCTTAAACATTTACATTGATAACTGCGCCTCTTTACTTAGAAATCAAACCTACTATAATAATAGTAGATAATCTTTAACACCATAAAAAGCATTAATAAATAAAATTAAGATCGTACCAACGGAGGGTTCAACCCTAGGTCCCGATGATGCGAAATAGTCAGCAGCATTTCTCCCACTGGAAAAGCTATTATAAACTGAACTAGGTGGAAGGCCCTGTTTGGCTGCAGCTTGTCTTGCTAATTGAAGCTCGCGAGCTTTACGTTTAGACAACTCGCGCGCCTCCTGCATTTGGTTCTCACGAACAGCATTGAACATTTTCTCCTCATGTGAATCCATTTCTGTGAAGGTTCGAATTTGACTTAAGGTAACACTCTCTCGATAGCCAAGAGCAACAATCTCATCAAAAGCGAAGATTATTTGAAATGCGTTTTCAATTATATCGGAAGCTTCCGAACCACGTGCATACTCAGGAATTAGTCGGGCAAAAAGCCGAAGAGTTTCGAGGTCTTCAAGAATGTTGCTTGCTTTAGTGGTGATTAGAAGAACAATAAGTCTTTCTAGGGGTTGGTACACATAACGAACGGAATCGGTCTCAACGAATGTATGCTGCTTGCCTATTAAATATATGACGCTAAAAATACATCAAAAATTCTTACCAGAATCTGCGAGCTTAGGAAATGTCGCTATTAAGCCCTCGATACGAGATTTTGACATTTCCACAAACTGACGAGATACGAGAGCTATCAAGAATAATGAAAAATAAATATACTAATAGAATACCCTTTCCATCCTTCGTGCAAATTGCTGCTGCAAGTAGAACCTATTAATAATTACTGGTAAGAATAAAGGAATACAAATACCATGATGACGCTGGAGAACGGAAAGTGAAACGTCGACAACGAATGACCTCTAGAGAGAAAATCTACCGGTTTAGCATTTGTCAATATTAACGATAGTCCACATGTATGTGTAAATTAAGTATAATCATACTTGAGCGATTTACAAAATCAATTAGTAAAATTGACTAATAAATCAATTGTGAGTTAATTTTAGATCATTTGCAACTCCAACTATTTACCGGAATGATAAGAATTATGGAATATATTTGTCACTAGTATTTTTATAGAAGTCTTAAGTATCTCAGTTTGTATGGAATTTGTAAAAATATGCATTAATTTTTATAAATAAATTTAGTAAAAGACACACAATCTGTTTTATGATGTGAAATATTAGAAAATGTGCCATTTACAGTACTTTTACTCAATGAACATTTTTGTTATGAATGCATTCCATTTTATGCCTTAGAATCAAAAAAAATTTGCTTTATATGTTGTCACTTTTAGTACTCAGAGATTCCAACATTTAAAATATCGAAAATAGGAAAACTCGATCCTAGCTTTAATTGGAAAAGGTAATTGTTTTTGTCTCACGCGAATAATAATGAGTAAATCTTCTTGCTAATTCTTGATTCCCTCCATATCATACCAGATGAATAGTTCATCAAAATCCCCAAATCTTAATACTGGCCGATCCTTCGCTTTCAATGTATTTGTAATAAGATTGCTTTTCGTCTATTTTTAAATTATTCCAAAGCGAGTTGATTTTACTAACCAGATTTCTTTCATTTGCATCCTACTAACCAATATAACCCCGGCATATAGAATTCGATCATTGTTTAAATATAAACTGAATTCAAAAAATAGGCAAATCAAATGGTTTTATATGACAAATTCTTGCATAAATTCGAGTTTTATAAATATAGAACAAAATCCGACCAAACACTCACTGCTTGTAATTGTATTAATGCATCATTTGCGAAAGTACCTATTAGCTTTCAAAGTTATTTATCGTTTGTCAAAATGCATTACATGCATGGACAAACGCGTAAGCACCTATTCAATAATATTTAAAAAAATACCTGTGGTGCTATTTTAAGGCAACTATGCGCTTCCTCATTTACTGACTTCGAAATAGAAATGCTACATACATAATAGCAACTCGAACTAATAACATAGTTAATCTTCTTAAGAGTTCAATATTCGGCTACTTTTTTCATCAATTATGATAAATAAAACAAAATCTCACTGCTCTTATTTGTTCATAATGAAAAATTTAAGCAAATTAAATTCATAATAAATAAGTATTTTCCTAGACTAATTTTTCCGCGAGATTATGAAGTATGTGAGCAGTTGAGTCCGGTCTTTATGTTTTCTATTACTTGTGATTAACGTTCCAATATTTAAGATGGCTTGTGATAATACGAAATTATGGCGACTGTCACAAGAACCAAAATTAAAATTAGATCCTTCTATCTTTTCCTCACAAACCCACAACTGTATATTGCCTTCCCATACGAGTCAAGAATCAACCCATGCCAAAAATGGTGACGCTCCAGTTGACCCTTCTCCAGTTTCACATTTTGCTGGTAAATCATTTTACCAGTGTTCACCAGCCAAACGTTTTCCCAGAACAGTTCGGGATCAACCTGGTTAGTTCTAGTTTCCGATTTAAAAATAACGATTGTGCGTTTTCAGGCCCGTCTAGACAAAAACAGAGCGATTCTGATTCTATTATGTACTATTGTGAATTATGTCGAGTCAGCTGTGCTGGTAAAATATCCTTCGAGTGTCATTTAGCTGGTAAAAGACACAAAAAGATGGAGCTTACAAAACAAGTATGTTATTATACATTTCATTTTCTTTTACCATTTTTATCATAGTAATTATATCTTTTTGCGTTTATTATCTGGATAGCATAGAAAGTTAAGATTTTTCGCGTATTTATCTCTCTATCGAGTCCATGTGAAACCTTTCCCTTATTTTTAACACTATGATTGAATAGCCTAATATCGTCATGCCAGAATTTGTTTGCGTTTCCACACTTATCTCTTTTTTGGCCTTCAAATTCCAGTGATATTTTGTTAATCAAGCCATTTTATATATCAATCTTGTGCCATTGTGATAGTGACTGCCACCTTAAAATGTTACCTAATTTCCAAATTGACTTAACAAATGTAACAATTTTATAGGGTTGTATTTATTTCCAATTGTTGGTATTTAATTGATGTAATAAGGCCGGAAAAATTTTTTTTACGCTTAAAAACAATGTTTCTCATTTTTTTCTGTCCATAGGTTGGCCGGTAATAAACCAGTAATATTCTTTAATGGTTGTATTTTAAATTTACTCTCTCCTCTTGAATTATTCGATCAACTGGGTTGTATGACAAGCAATAATCGATTGCACGTTTACATTCATATATTTTACATTTTTTCCGCGGTGTTTTTTATGTGGATTTATTTTACATTTTCGGGGTAAAAACTATTAAGTTCTGCTCGCTACAGTCACATTTTCCTTATTAATCATATTACTCGCATTCACGTTATTCTATTTTTATCTATTTTTGCTTTTCTTTAACCTTGAGTTCAGATTGTTCTCTTTATTAAGATCCGTTTGCCGTGTACTCTGGCATTATTGGATTCAATTTAAATGTGCAAGCAAGAATTAATTTCCCTTTTTTAGTAACGCTTTCTATGGACCAATTATTAATATATTTCTGCAAAAAAATGTGTAATATTGGTTGATGGCGAGGAACTGCAAACATTATATTTTAACATAACGATATCTCACTAGATGAAACACTCTATTTGGTATTAGCCACAATTCGTTAGCAATACCAATCAATCTGTGTTGATATTATACTTTGAGAAGGATTGGATTGAATTTGTCCACTAAAATTCTTGTATTCGCAGCACACAATGTGGCAATCACTCCTTTCGTTTTATAAATTTGCTATTTTTTGTTTGAAGACGGTTACTTTCGTTTAATCCAGATAGTTCTTGTGGGCCTATTTCTACTTAGTAGTTCTGATGCTTGGATCGTAGAATAAGCTTCTCGCACGTCTTTTTATTTAAGAGAGTTTTAAGTTTGTTGCCATTGGATAACATTAAAACTGCTCCGGTAATCACATAATACAGGTCCGTTTCCATGACTATACCAATCAACCAGTAAAGTTGGCTCTTAATTACATGGCCATTTTATGCAATGATTCAAACTCTTTTACCCAATGGTCTAGATCCGCATATTATTTGGAAGGGCGAGGTTGGACGATTGATATAGGTAAAGTTTGCTGCTTATTTTGAGTTATTATGAGTTATGTAATTCGATTGGTGTTAATAGTCCGCTTAAATCCGAGCATTATCTGCTTTTATCGTTTGGGTGGGGGGGGGGGGGGGGGGGGGGGCGAANGGGGGGGGGGGGGGAGGGGGGGATCGAATAAATGCGGATTTGTTGAGACTACTGTTTTGTTTCGCTTTACTGAGTTTTATGCTCTCAAGTTTTGCTAAAATGTCCCCCTTATTTTCTCTTTCATTATTAACTTACTTTTCGCTGTAGTCTACTGAGGAAGAGTGTAATCCAAAGGAAATGACCTGCTCTGTTTGCGATGTGAAGTGTTCCGGTTTGGAGGCTTACAATTCTCATTTGCAGGGCAAACAACATGCCAAGACAGTTAAACTACTGAAATCTCGAGGTTGCAAGATCCCAGATGTCAAGCCTCAAACCTCCTCAAGTGAGTTAGTGATGCATAACCAAGTTGTTTGCATATTTTAATATGCTGTTTTCCAGTGTCACAGACTTGAGCAGACGTATGAGATTATGCTACCTTTTATAGTATGCCGGTGGTGTAGTGGTCTGGATGCATTTTTTTGTTTAGGCTAGAACTGATGGGTCAGATTGGAAATTTTTTGTTTTAATTTTCAATGAATTGTGTTGTGAAGATGTCATTTTACTGCTCCTTATTTGTTGCTGTTAGTGTCGGTGCCTTTGGTCGTTCCAATCACTGGAGATCGGAGAACGTTTTAGTGGTAAAATTCAGCTTGATGGCCAAATTATTCCAGTGAAATTAGAATACATATACATGTAAGTTTTAGGTGGATTGAAGGATTAGCCCGCGATAACAATCAGAAGAGGTGGGTGTTGTCACCTGTTCTCCCAAACTGCAGTTTCATTTATGATAGCTAAGAAGCCAATGTGCATTAAAGGTGTGATTATCTTTCATTCACGCTTTGAGTTCCGACTTGTGATGAAGTGTTTCGAAAGACCATGTCCATGGTTGTTTTTTTCAACGGCTTATTATTTATGGATAAAATACTTTGAGATTGGTGGCTGTCATTTTTTTACAAACATCCGCCATCAAGTATCGTTAGCTGACAGTTGACTTGTAGTCACTTGCATATATACAAATTTCATTGCCTCTTACGTTTTTTTGTATTATTTGATCCCTAAACATAAAATGATGTTTATTTGTCGAATTAAATGTACACAAAACTCAAATCAAGGCAACAGGAACACTTCACTTTAAGAATCGTGGTCTTAATACATCTTGTATACAAGACAAGTCAATTTGAAGATGCATAATATCTATTAGATGTATGAAAGACTAAAATACAATAAGCACATAGTGGGAGTAAAAGCAGTCGGCTATCCTGGAGGTTACATTCCTCCAAAGCGACGTGGGGTTTTGGATGGATAAATATTTATATCCAACGGCAGGCTTTGTGATAGTTATCTTTCAGCATTTAGTTGATTTCGGACTTCACTGGGGGGGGGGGAACATCAAGGTCACAAAAAATCGAGGGAGAGTGGATCAGGAGAGTGATTCATAGATACAAAGGTGGAGAAAAAGGTAAGGCAATATGGGTACTGTGGAAGTCAACTGCCAGTTTGTAGACTTTGTTTGCCGTTTAAGTATACATTGCCCAGGGTGCATCACGTGAAGGTAAGTCTATGGTGCACACCCCTATTTGCAAATATCATGTTCTAGCCAATGGCCACTGGTATCTCATTTTGGTCAAATCTTGCGGGCTGGGTTTTTTGGATATGCTTCACATTCTGCTTTAGCAACGTGTTTGGTGGCCTGCATGATTGTTTGATAATAGAAGAAATTTACACTCCTTTAAAGCCAAATCCCCAAGTTCGCCGCCAATTTTTTTCCAATAATAATCAAATAAACTTTTAAATGGGAATGGGAGCCTATTTTACTCTTCTCTGTCAACTACACTGCACGATTATATTTTTAGCTAAGTTGGGCATTAATTTCATCCACTCTCGTGGTCATTAAACTTATGCCCTTTTTGGTATAATATATATATCTATATATATATTTTTTTTCATTTTCAGATCAATTATCTATGCCCTCCTCCAAAATCGACCCAGAAAATTACATTAAGGAGGTAAAGCAACTCGGACCATTTGATCCACTCTTCAAGCCCTCCCCCCTCTATTTTAAGTTGGTCTTCGGACTAATGCATTTTCTTTATTTTAGTTCCATTCGGGAAAAACTAAGCAATTCTCTTGTCTTCTTTGCAATTGCATTTGCACCAATAGTCAGCTCAAAGAGGCTCATTTAGCGGGCAAAAAACACCAGACAGCTTTGCGCAAACTCAAGGAATCCTTGGAAACCCCGACTGTTAAAGATCCATCTGATTCTAATCTCGAGCCCGAGATCCCCACTGAACATACTTCGGTTAGTAGTGGAAGTTAATCTATTTTTCATGCATGCCTATATAATTTGATTTTTAATTTATTAGAGCCAATGATTAGACGTTTTATTGCTATGCGTCTTCACTATACCACTACTAAGTTATTTTCCTGCACAAGCTCAGATTTTCAAATATTCGTTGTCAGTTCTCTTTATGCATAATTGTTTACTGTTTGCCTTGTGTGATTATTCCTTCTGGATTGGTTATCTTTATGTCTAGTTAGAGGGCCATCAGGTAGTTACTGTCTAATGCTTTTCATAGTTTATTTGCAAGAATAGAGCTTAGTCACAACTGGATAAAGGCTTTATTGAGGAATGCTAGTATACCTGCAGACTTGTAGTGTACCTCTTTGATAATTTATTCATTAATATCAAATGGCAGGCGTTTTGATAGTTATCATTAGCCCTTTAGCTGACTTCATGCTTCATAGAGGGGAAGGAACATCAAATTTTAAAAAAATCGAGAGGGGGGGGGGGACAGAAGAGTGTTTCAAAGATGTAAAAGAGTGACACAAAGGTTGAAAAAAGGTGAGGTGAGTACTGTGGAAGGGGTCGAATATGACATACAGTGAGGTGATGGTAGTTTGAAGCGAGAAGTCAACTGCCGATTAATAGACCTTTTTGCCGTATGAGTATACGTTGCCCAGGGTGCACCACGTGGAGGTAAGTCTATCGCACACCCCACCTCTTCGATAACAAATGTCAGACTATTCTGAGCATGGAGGGCTGTGTTGCATTGCCGTCGATTCTACGTCAATTTGCTTTCCACGTATTCTTACCCCCCTTTCCATATCATGAATGCGATATCAGACCGGAAATGTTACGGCTGGACGGACTCAGTGGGATTTTAGGAAGAAAAAAAATAATTAGTCCTTACTTCCTTGAAGAAATTATTTGAAATTGTAGTAAATGAAGAAGTTACTACAGCATGCTGAAAGTATATGTGGTTCATATTCTCCATCTCCAAATTTCCCACCTATTTTAGCTTGCGCAACCTGAACCAAGTTCCTCAGATTCTCATTCTCCAAGTACAGAAAGACCTCAGATACCTCCAACAGGATTTGCTCGGCCCCCAGGACCTCGTATGACTTCTTCACCTGGCCTGCCAACCTTAATTAGCCTACCTCCACATCTTCTTGCTGATGAGCGCTATATGCAGACGAAATTGAAGCATATTCTACCCTCAAAGGAAGAAAATGATGTAATTCTCCTTTTTGATTACTCTTCGTCAATTGATCCTGGAGTGGTAGTAGTAGTCGAAATAGCTAATTTGGGTCGTTAATTGAATGTAATGCCATTCGGAGAGCCTAATATCTTCCTGGGCATCGTCTAGAGTTTCGGTAGATGATATTTTGATTAGAATATATAAGCAAGTTTTTTGTCACTTATGCGATGTAAAACAGCAGAATAATGCAGTAATGAGCGAAACGCGGAATCAACCTTGCGTATATGGTTAAGCGTGTCTGGAAGCTGTTCAATTGCTCACAAACAGTATGATTCACTTTACAATATCCAATTGTTCGGACTACATGGTCATTGTTCGCTATCACTCTGGAGTTGGACGGTCTTGAGACAAGTGACCAGCCTCTCTCTCCTCTTTATCTGTACTCTTCTTGGTCTTTATTTAGGCATTTCATGCGTTTTATGGACTTTACGTTCTTCCCTATTTTCTTGATTTTTCTAAATGTTGTGTTCTAATGAAGATCAATTTTAAGAACTCTACCTACATTGGGTCATTTCAAGTAAGTCACTGTGTTCGTGGTGGTCTGATCTTCCTTCAAGCGTCTCCCGAACAATCCAAGACCCCAAGTAGTCTATGTTAACAGAGGACTCAAACAAATTTAGACAAGGAAAAGGTTTTGTGAGGATATTTAGTCTGAATTGTTGCTAATGGAAGTGGTATAATATATGCTGAACACCAATGCTCATAGGTCAATAAATCGATTCAAATTTCTGGTTGCTAAAATTTTATTTAAAGTAGTTATTAGATAGTCATCAAAATTATAGCATCCATACTCTAACGCATTGGGAACTACGCGCGGAGATTCGAAAATAATATCGCACCCCATCATGTTGTGTCAAAGTTCAGTCAAGTAATTTGAAACAATACCTTTATCGGTATTCTTAGAGATGTTTGTATAATTACCTGCATTCTGAATCCCGGTTTCCATTCGTTATACTAATTTAGCAAAAAGATAGCAAGGATAAAGTTAGACCGTTTGATTGAGTTATAGTTTTGGGGGAGGGGGTGTATTGTGAAAATTCTTCCATCCTTTCACCGTGTGCACTTCTTTGGTCATCAAATCTATGACTTTTAACTTCGCACGTGGGTATGTTAATTAGTATTTCATCAGTGAGCAATAGTTTTCGAATGAGTGTCTTTTGCCTAGCTAACACGAATTTTGTGCTCCCTGTTGCAGTTGATGGCCCTGACAGTTAATGCCGTATGCAGCGCCCTTCAGCAAATCTTTGGAGTTGGAAGTAGTAGTGTTGAGGATCTATTGACTTCTGACGAGCTCAGTGGAGTTTATCTGGTTGGACCTGTAGCTATCGGACTGCAGTTAAGAGGTCAACTGATCGCGGATGTTGTTTTGGTCATTCGACAGCCCCTCCTTCCAAATTATGCCGACAGGACGAGGATGGAGCTGGAGGGTTTGCTTAAGGTAAGTCCTATGTGGGTACCGATTAGGAATCGCGTAAATTAAAATGTTGCTTACTCTTAATTCATTCATATGCGCTATGCCCCATATATATAGTACGATTTTCACAAACATTCGCATCTCTCTCCCATTGTTCTTGTAGCTTTTCAATCAGTGTTTTTTTTTGAAGCAAAATATGGCGCAATACTTTTTCAAGTGGTGTTTTCGTATTCATTCGAATTAAAATCAGTAACATATGCAAAATTGATGAAGAGGAGGAGGAAATTCACATATCGCAGAGAATAGACAATTGTGATTACATTTAAGTTTTAGTCTAATAACACTTGGATAAGGGAAATTATGAAGGTTAAAGGTCTGAACAGAATTCCAAATTTTACTTTTATATTTGGATCGCAAAATGATGACCTTTCTACCTCTAAAATGGGGCGCGCGTTAGACTCACCTACACGGAGTGCACCCTGGACAACGCGCATTCATACGTCAAAAAAAATTTATAAATCGGCAGTTGACTACCATGACCCTACTGTATTTCATATTCAGCCACTTCCTCAGTACTCACTTCACCATTTTCTCTACCTTTGTGTCTGTCTGCCTCTTTTACAACTGTGATTTACTCTTCTGTTCCCCCTCTCTACTTTTTGTGACTTTGATGATTCTCCTCACCTCTGTGAAGCCCGAAGTTAACTAAAGGGCTAATGTTAGCCATCATTAGGTCTGCCACCTGTTGTGCCTAAATAAATGCCTCTAAAATGTCAGTCACCTGACGACTACAGATGGGATCCTCACCTAGACGGGGTCGTTTGAAAAGTTGCAGCAGCTATTTCAACAAAGACGCTTATTCCTGACAAAATGCAGAATGCAACTAGGGAGGATAAAAATCTGTCTTAAAAACACTACTGGCTATTGGTTAGGCTTTCTATATCATTTTCCGATGGCCTCTCTTTTCAGGTCATTATTTTCGCCTATATACTCGCTGAAGTGGTGATTGAATTTGAATTTTGCTTTTTTCTCCGTTTTGAAAATTCAAGTATGCCTTCAATTAGCTCAGTATTGATTTATATCGATTGTGAAATTTGACTTCAATTTGATCGACTTAACCTACTAGCCTTTGAGGGAGAATTGTTTTGTTGCAGTGTACTCGTTCCATGTATTTTAAAGCTACCGCCTCCCATAATTTTTCTTTGTGTTAAGAATTAAATGTGAATGCTCGAAGAAGAGGAAACGCTCCAGTTTTCAGAGTTTCAAACTTTAAATTGCCATCAAATTCCATATGTATGTCTTCTTTAGCATTCCTCAGTGTTAAATAGTGACATTGTAAATCTCGTTTAATAAGGGCTAGATCCCTTAAAATTGACTCCCCTAATATAAGTACGTGTTCTGGTAGCACCCATGGTTAATCTGTTTGAGCACTCAAGTTCAGTGTTTGCCGATGTGCTTCTTGTGGACTTGGCGTTATTTCTCAAGCTTCTGTAGAACTTTTATCATACCAGAGATCTTGAAAGTGATCCTATTCCTCGAGGGTGTCTTAATCGAATTCAATAATTAGGGTGTGGGGTGTGCGATAGACTTACCTCCACGCGGTGCACCCTGGGCAACGTATACTCATATGGCAAAAAGTCTATTAATCGTCAGTTGACTTCAGACTACCATGACCCCATTGCATTTCATATTCGAATAATTTCACAGTATTCACCTCACCTTTTTTCTACCTTTGTGTTTGTCTGTCTCTTTTACATATGTGAATCATTCTTCTGTTCCCCCTCTCGACTTTTTGTCACTTTGATGTTCATCTTCCTTTCTGTGAAGCCCGAAGTCAACTAAAGGGCTAATGATACCTATCATAACCCCTGCCATTTGAAATATATGAATAATTAGGGTGTCATTCTCTTAATTGTTGTCTCAATAAATTATGCTTTTTCTTTCTTTTACTTAAAGAAATGTTGTTACCTGTTCCAAACTTTGCCTACCTTAAATATGGACGATTTTGGTTTATTGTACATGCTCCACCAAAACACAGGCCTTACTTTAATCAGATTGGAATAGGTTATTTTACTTTAACAGAACTAATTGTTGTTTTTCACGTAACGCTTACTTAATGATAACTTAATTTGTTTAATTCGTCGAAACTTCCTAAGACTCTTGAGTTTGCAATTTTCGATGTCTATATTATGTGAAAACTAATAACCAGATGCTCGGGGATTAACATGAAAACCATTTTTTTGTATTTCAGATTGCGTGCGTAAATCATCGTATCACCGTGGTTACTGAAAAAGGGACTCAGCTGATCGCTGAAATTAGTCCAAATCCGTCATCTCCACAGCCTAGTACATCTACAGCACCTGAACCTCTTAATACAAGTTCTTCCTCTTCTGATCCCCCAGTTGCCAGAATTAGGATTAGCTTTGCTTCTTTGTACGTCTCCTCTGTTCCGAAAAGTGGGTCAAATGGAAATATTACATTTTACTACTTAAATTAGTGTTAGTAGCTTAATTTTGGCTTATTTTCTATCTAGACGTCGTTAGTACATATCAAGCGGAGGCAGAACACCATACAAGCCTTCCTGATGGGTTAATTAATTTACGACAAACGGCCTGGCTTCAGGTGTGTAATATAGATTGTGTAATAAGTATAATCACCATAATTATTATGTGTTGTGATTAATATTTGTGCCTTTTGTTTGATTCTGGATATAAAGAAAGCTCTCTCTGAACACCCGGACAAGACAGCCCTATTGAACGTGGCTCGATTGGTGCGGTGCTTAATTCGGGATTCCCGTCCGGTCCCTTGGGGTGAATTCCCTGATTATGTAAGTGATTTCATCCATTTGCTTTAGGTCGAGAACTATTTATTTAAGGTAGTCGTGAATACGGCAAACGCCTAAAATAATTGCAAAAAAATTCTGCATTTGCTGTTGTGTGTTGAAAATTTATTGAAACATTGACCCTGTTTTTAGCAATTAGGTGCTGTTCGGGTCTTTGATAAGGTGCATAATCTGCGCAATACTACAATATATATACTGCAATCACTCAGAATAGATCACTACCGCTTAAAATCGATTTGTCCACCTAATCGCCAAATTCTCCAAATGCCATAAAGACATCTCATAACTGAATTCCCTTATATATATGTATGATGTTTTTTTTTCCCTTTTAGAAAGTAGTATTGAAGTGATAGAAGTATGAGTAAATGAATCAAAGGTACCCCCGCAACTTCATCTTCATTATGACTAATTTTAAGGGCTATGGTTTCCGCAAATAATGTCATTTTTAAAGTATTTTTTAAACGGTTAATACATGCTATTCGGCAGTTTTATTGCCTTGTATTAAAACTCGACATTTCGAATCTTACTCCCATCTTTCTTACCTGGAAAACGCTCTATTGCTTCCTCAATAAATTCATATATTATAACGATCAGACGGTTGCTTCTGTCGCTCTTAGAGCAGGCAAAATGCATAGTAACCTGGTAACCGACATCCAAGCATGTGGATTACAGGCAGACTCCACTGATTTTGCTTTCCTTAATTATTTGAGTTCAAGAAAACACAAATTTGCTTCCACTCCCATTAAGCATGCAAGTATTTTTGGCACAAGATATGTCTTCACAACATCAGATGCCATTCGCATTCAGTGATTTATTATTTCATTATTCCTTTAACGTCTGACCGTTAGATTTTTGATCATTCACGATTGGAAAAAAATAATGGCTGCTGAAATTGGACTTCCTTTTACTCCAAAAAATGCGCTTCGTTTTAAGGCTGTCACAGAAATTTCACATCTATTTTTACTTGTTATAAATCAGTAGTATAATATTCGCACTTTCAGGTATTGCTTGTTCTTTTGGGCCATTTATCCTTCATGGATTTGCCACTTTCGAGTGGATATCGAAGTTCCGCTCTCCGTGTACGTCCAGGTCTACTCTTTCGTCGTCTTCTTGAATCTCTTGCCTCGGGTATTCTCATCGATCGTGACGGTGAGCTCTCTTCAATGTCTGACCGTCCTGGATCCGATCTCCTGCTGTTGGATCGAATGAAAGCGTCTGATCGAATCGCCACCACTTCGGCTGCTCAAGAAGCACTGCGTTTAGTAGCTTTCAGGCAGATTAATAAGGTGAGTCGCTTTACCTCCTTTCATGACTTTGCACTTTTCCCTCGCATCTATTACACTTCTGAATTTAAAGCTCTTAGGTGTAAATCGTGTGTCGGAAAGTAAGTACGTTAATTTCTAACAACACCACTATTGCCTTTACCTTTTTCATCATCTTCCTTAATCATAACGTTTAATTTCTCATTCTTATTTTGTTTAGTATTATACTTCCTCAGTTATTTGTTAAGGCTGCTCGTAAATTCTCCCATGATTTTATTTCCTTATTACCTTTAAGCGTTCAATACGTAATTGTAAATATTATAAAAAAGCTTTCATGCGTTCCTTTTGAGTAATGAAAAAATGTTTTTCTCTAGCGAACCTCAGAAGAAAAAGTTTTGCGGTTTGTTTCGTTGTGATAAAATGTCCTTAATAAGCAGAAGTATTCAATAATTTTATCTTTTTTTTAATGATCTCCACTGGAACTTGAAGAAAACTGGAAGGTAATAGATGATGGTATTTGGCCTTATGATCTATGGAATTTAGGATTTGCTTATTACTTGCCTCTGACTCAAGTGCGCATACAGGTGTTTTGGGCGAATTGCGGGTATTTTTAAGCCTATCCATGTATTTTCTTCAAGGTTGAGAACACAAAGTTTTGCTTGATTAATCAAAAATTTTGCTGTTCAACCACACTTGTCCATTTTTAGGCTTAAATTCTGTAATTAGACACTTGAAGTCTTTGCTGTTTGTCATATCTACTTTGAGAAGCATAACTTTTTATTACATTTATTTGTAGATGGGGTTCATGATAGTTGACATTTTTGGCTTCTTAACCATTGTTAGAGCAGTCGCATTAATGTCTCCTTTTGAGGTGTTATAGAACGTGTTTATTACACTTGGCATGGATACAGGCAAGGGATCCTAGAGCCTCTCTTGTGGAAAACTTGCATTCTACAACCTCGTTTGTCTCTTGCGTATGATCGGCACTTATCGATCCTGTGGACAGTGTGGCAATGCCCCTTAATGAAAGATCAGGAGCAGAGAGAGAGAAATAGGAAACGAATGAAAGACCTTTCTTAAATCAACCAGCATTAAACAATGATTTCTTGAATAACTGTCCATCGTGTTTGTTGTAGATGGAATTTTCCTTCAAATTCTTATACTGGAGTTTCCAGATGTCTAACATTTAGGGAATTATCTTCGATAGACCTAGAGAGAACTCAATCCAATTTGGTAACATCTAAATTGTGTCAAGTTATGCTGTGACTATCGGTGAAAATTAGAGTGGGAGTGGGGGGAGGGGGGGGGGAGAGTGTTAAGACCAATGGCTTATGGTATCCCTTATCCATATGCCTTAATATCACACCTCGTATCTGACTTCTGCGCTTTCAGGCTATCGGTACACTAGATTCGTTTTAGTCAAGACACTTTTAATTCAATCTCATGATAATAAATAACCTCCTCAATATCGATGATCCAGTGCCTTGGTTTCGATTAACTCGGCGGCATATTTACCTTTCAGCTCCTGGATCTACCCAGATTTGTACCACCTTATCAGCCAAAAAACGGGGTGAAGTCGCCGTCAACTACCTTGAAAACACAGAGTTCATTGGCGTCTTTGGGCAAACGGAAGATGAACGACAACGACGATGCTCTGAATGGGAGGAGTTGCGGCGAAGGTGGTGGCTGTGGTGGTGATACCCCATTCGTGGATGATCTACTCATTTCAACAAGAGTAATCAAACTTGATGAGGAAGGAAACCATGATATTGAAAATGATAGGAAGCTGGTTTGAGATGATTCGATTGTGAAAAAAGATGTCGAAAGTAATTAAGGCCTGAAAGCGAACTCATGAGATGTGACGGGGAAACCTCTGTGTTTTTATATACTTATCTATTTGTAGTTGTTTAATAAATGGCGAACTGTGATTCGAATGCCTTTTACTCTCTTTAATTAGCCTGAATTTGTTAAAAATTTGTTGTAGTACTTTGGCTCATGTCGTAAAAAGGTGTAATGATAAAAGGAAGCAAGCCAGAGTTGTTGAAAATGTTCTTGCCATAATTCAATATTGAGTCAATGATTGTGGGTGTGGTTAACAGGAGTATTTGTGGTTTGAAGTGAATTTATTCTATTATCATCCACCTTACTTTTGAAAACTGTGGATATCAGTCCCTCGCTTTATTCTAACCTTTATTGATGGCAACTTTGATCTTAGCCTTGCACACTGTTTTTCGGCATTTGTAAAATTCGATTTCCCCCTTGTCAAACATTATATCCTTACCATTTACTGGCTAGTCAATTGAGGTATAACAACTCTCTCAAGCATCTATTTGGGCAAATGATTGTTTCATATCTGCGTCAAACTCTTATAGCACATGCTATTTTTTAACCTTATCTGTTGGGAAATATCTCACCTAATTGAAATTCTTACGAAGTAGATAAGACGTGTCGCTTGGCTATCGAATTAGGTGTTGTTGAGTAACATAGGACATCGAGCTAGAGTATGCAGATTTGCTGAATTGTAGCAAGTTAAGCACTCGGGTCTATTTAAGAAATCGTTTATCAACACTTATATTGGGTAGAGAGATGGATGTGCAATAGACTTACCTCCACGTGGTGCACCCTGGGCAACGTATACTCATACGGCAAAAAAGTCTATTAACCGGCAGTTGACCTCTGACTTCAAACTAGCACGACCCCCCTGGTTGTCATATTCGACTACTTTCACAGTACTCACCTTACCCTTTTCTCTACCTTTGTGTCTGTCTGCCTCTTCTACAACTGTGAATCGCTCTTCTGTTCCCCACCCCTCGACTTTCTGCTACTTTGATGAACCTTCCCTCTGAGAACGCCTACCATTTGAAATAAATAAATAAATATTGGGTAGAGAGATGGGTGCGCGACAGACTTAACTCTACGTGGTGCAATATAGGTAACGTATATTCATACGGCGAAATAGTCAATAAACCAGCAGTTGACTTCTGACTTCAAACTACCATGAACCTATTGTATGTCGTATTCGACTACTTCCCACATTACTCAACTTACCCTTTTCTCTACCTCTGTGTCTGTCTGTCTCTTTTACATCCGTGATACACTCTTCTGTTCCTCCTCTCTACTTTTTGTGACTGATGTTCCTTCCCTTTGTGAAGCCCGAAGTCAACTAAATGGCTAATGATAACTATCCTTAAGCCTGCCATTTGGTATAAAGAAGTGTTGGGTAGAGAGTGACATCATGGAATTCTGGCATAATTTATTCTGCTCTCACTTCCAACCACAAGGTATCCATCGATGGTGGACCAAACCCTTCACCACTGAAATTTATTTTGCTTTCCCCTCTAATTAGTAAGCATGACAGACTGGGAACTTCATTGCGTTTCCTTCGCTCATTTAAGTTCAATCGATCAAAATTTTCCTCATTTTACATTATAATTAACTCCCCCCCCC
>UZAE01013217.1:0-19409 GCA_900617975.1 Rodentolepis nana | reverse complement strand
CTACGCCCACCCCCCCCCTCCGCCCTCCCCCCCCCCCGCCCCCCCCCTCAAACCCCCTTCCCAATTAATTACTTTATGTTCAGACAATCCCGGCCCTTCTCATTCTGCTGACGTCTATTTTGAAGCCAACATTCAGCTAATACAACTTGCTTTATTCCATGAATCCCTCAGTTCCAATCTCTTGGTGTGCATTTCCCACCCTATACGCTATAAGTCTAAGTAAAGAAAGTGAATACGCTCTTTTATTCATAAATTGGAAATGCTTTTGACTGCAGTCTAGGCAAAATGAGGAAACTAACTTCCCAAATAATTTTTATCAAAGATTTAACGTACCGAACAAGTTTAGAGTGAACATTGGCTGAAATTTCATATTCATTGGCGTCCTAAACTAACCTATAATGCATAGTGTACCTGATCATTCAGGTCAATGTATCTGTTATTAAACCTATAGGGCAATTGGTCCTACGTAATCGTGTCTTGATCGATTTACCATTGACTGACGGAAGAGTAGGATATAGAAATAAACGGCATAATTTAGTGAAAATTGAGAAGGGCTGATTACTTTGGATGACCAAAATGAGAGTATAAAGTGGAGGGAACCGCTCTGAGTCTAATAACTAAATATTGATCATTAATTGGACGTGATATACAACTATGCCCTTAGTATCTATTAGATTTGAACATTTTAGGTCACTTGAACTCATAAAAAGGGACTGAATTAAGCACATAGTATCTTTGAAATGGACAAGGCATCTTGAATTTGAAAGTTTTTTATTGATTATATCGTTATTAACAATATATTGAAAGGCAAAGTGAAGTATGAACTTCCCAACATTTTTTTTACAAAGGGTTCATTTGATTTGGTACATATTTGTCCAAGCATCAGCTAAACAAATAGATGAATGAAATCGGAAGAAGATAAGGAGAGGCAAGGAGAGTCTGGTGATTATCTTCCAAACGATGGGTGAATAGTACGCTCGATGGACTGGATGATTTTCGGCGTGTTTCAACTCGAACACATTCACAATCCACATTGCCAAATTGAGAATGAGTAGAAAAGTGATAACTGCTCTGCCCGGTTTCTTGGATACTTGATTTGAGTCGGCAGCCCGACGTCTTGATGTCTCCAATATTAGGAATACCTGTTAATTGAGAGTAAAACAAATAGATGAATAGACGCGAGTTGCAAAGGACATTTAAACAAAGATTTGAAATTGACTGGATTTTAGAGTAATTTTGTAAAATAAATAATTAAATTGGGGCCAATTACGCCACTTTCTTCCTTTCCAACATGTTTACCACTTTCAAAAATTTAGAATATTAGAAGAAAAGCCAAATTCTGACATATTTTTCTTATTTCGATTTTCAAAATTTATCATGTGAGTTTGTTCTCAAAGTGTTATTCAAATGCAATAAACAAGAAAGCTAATTTAGGATGCACGACATTTTACTTATTTTTTTTGTTTATTTTTCTGCAAACTGTCATATGAATTAATTATTCGCAGGAACTAACCGTGGTTGTGAGTATATTTATTTCTACAATAACTCGCCTGTTGAATCCCACATTCGTGATGTGTTTATGATTTTGGGCGTGATAATGATTTGAACAGATATTTCCACGATTCTCTTATTCCTCTAGATTGAAATTAATTTAATTATGACTTTGCATACTACTCAGTCGCCCAAGTTCCCATTCGGCAGGGTAAGCTACTGGCCGCTAATTGACAAAATAGGGCAAAATATCCGCTTATTCAAATTATTTCCTGCAGTTAAACAAGTCTCAACTTCCAAATGATAAGTAAATATATATAAAAATTTTCCTCTTTCTCAAATCCTGAGCTGTTTTGCTAACGAGGCACTGAGTATCATGTATATACATAAAAATTATAGTTAAAATGTATAATTGGTAATGTTAAATTTGTAGATATCAAGCTTTATTAATCATCCATGCCATTTATAAATTTGGTGAACACCGTGTAATGAGAAGCTTATTTTAAAGCATATACATATATATCAAACAAACCTGAAATAGTGCCTGAGATATTTCCATCACTGCTTTTCCAACGAACAGTCCAATTTCCGTTGAGTGATGAACCATTTCAGCTGCAGGAACTAGTAGAAACATGTCATAGAACAGCATTCCCACGAGTCCGATCATGAGTAAATTGACATCAAATGTATCGCCTTCCAATAGACACATCTTGCGCAAACCACGAAGTTGGAAAAGTCCCATGGCTGTTGTCAAGACGCCGATTATGAGGAGAGTGATGTCCGTGAGTTCATAAAGAATCAAGGCCTCTTGGTGATTATGCTGTTGGAGATAAGTGTAGAAGAGTGATAGAGCCACTATTGTTGCCATTATAAGAAGAAGTCCAAAGAAGAGACCCTTGTGGGCACGTTGACAATGAGACTCCTTTGTCCTGCATGGGAAACAAACCTCAACCAATACCAAACGTTGGGCCGAGTTGATACAGAGAGAGAAGTGCGATAAATTCGATGTTTCAGTTAAACTTCTTGTTTATGTATTATCTTAAATGCACTGCTGTTAATACTACTATTGCATTATCTTTTGGAACAAATTCACAGATCGTCTTAACAGCATTCATTTCAATAACCGAATCCAATTTTGCTACCTAGAACACTCTATCCTTCACGGATAACGGCTTTATTGACATCTGATTGGTTATTAGAACCGTGAAAACGATATTAGTTCCTTTTACAACAACTTATAACAATTAGGTGAATACCTTCAAAATACCTACTCTCTTCAATAAAAAGTTTAATTTTCTTTAAGCAAAAAAACCAGCCTTCTTTAAGAGAGAGGGCTTAAGTTGTTGAAAGACTAGACGCAGGTTTTATTCAGATGAATGTATGCGAAAATGCTAAGTATTATATTCTGACAGAGAGTAGAATAGTTGTTCCCAACTGTATATTTTTTCGTAATACTCGCGTTCTGTGATAGCCAAAATTTATTATTCTGTAATTAATATGTTAACATCTAAACAGCAATGACACTCCATGTACTATAAGTATAAAAAGCCGGAGTTGTAGGGCTTAGCATAAGCTAGCGTCTAACTAGACTTCATCAAGCTGATCTGCTTCAACTTGACTTCGGGTGAATGTCAAAAGACGCCTCTCATTTGCCAAAGCAGAGTGTTGACTCAAGCAACATTATCATAGCATATTTCATATTGAAATGACTTGCATTTAATAGGATTTAATCTTGATGATTTACCAATGAAGTTTTTTGATATCACCTAAAAGCGGATAGAGGGTTTTCCGACGATTGAGGAATTGAATAGCTTCGTCTGTGGACGAGACGGCAGTTTGTCTACGCGGACTCTTTACTGCATGATGCACATTTCCAATGCGCTGAAGCATTTTGTAGAAAATTGCCATGGCTATCAAACTGTACTCAACGCCACAAGGAATTAGGTAATGCGCGAAATTCGAAACTTGTGAAAGGCATTGAGCTAGAAGGTGATGGAGATAATGCTTTCAAAATTATTATTTTTTTACTATTAAATATAAATTTCTTTAAAGCAAAATAAACCGTCGTTACCACTCGCGATTATGATTAAATTGGCTAATATAATCTGTGGCGTGCTACCATGTTGTCCTTTAGTCAGCCTCTTTGCTCACATAAAGGTCATATCATGGGCCATATCTAATCCAATAATACATATGAATGGATGGAGGTAAAGTTGATAAATATCTCGCTTAAGAAACATGCATATAAAATTTTATTGATTCAACGCATTTTACCAGTGGAATTTATTTGTTCATGACAATGATTCAAGCAAATGTCCTTAGGACATCAATGGGAAAAGAAATGTTTGCTAAAACCAGTTGCTCTGAAAACATCAGTTAAGACTCTAGCTACTTGTCCAAGTCAGGTCATTGACTAAGAAAAAGTTAATTTACCCATTGGGATAGACTTTTGCTAAGAATAGATAGATCATAGAACCGTCATATATATATATATATATATATATATGTTTGTATTTTTACCATTCATCTTGAGATAGAATTGAGATTTTGTCAAGGCTGAAGTGAATATTATAACCAATGCAACTAGAAGTCCTCGGTACATTTCATTAGATACGATTTAAAAGTTTTGTGAAAAACCTTGGAAGCGTGAATATGCATAAAATAGATGAAACGAACATGATTGAAAACCCGTTCAAACTCCGCTTATATATCTCCTTCATTTGCTTTTCCTAAGAAAGCATTTCACTTTCTCCTGCTCCGTTTGTGGCAAAAAGAAGCAAAATTGTTGCCCAAAGTGGTTGTGCATGTTTTGCTTTCTGTGAGAAAGCCAACAAATCGTTCTTTCCAAATTATGTCAACACTATTTACAATTTGGTATTGAGTTTGGCTGCAAAATTTGTACGTATTTATAGCACTACTGCATTCCTCTTCCAGTTCAAAAGAGAGTTGAGTTAACTCTTCATATTATTGGTGTTTTGATTATGTGAAAAATACATTCAATTTTATTTAAAATTGTTTATTTTCATAGTCATCCTGTTTATCATTATAGCTACATATTAGAACATTTACTTATGTTGTAAAGAAATATCTCACTTAATAGGTCTAACCATAAGATTGCGTCTCACTAGTCACCGCAAATATTGGAACGTTAAGCAATTAAAACTACATATAAATCTGCTTTCCTGAGAAGGATGCGTAATTCTCACCTAGACGATATGGCGAATAGTTACTGTTGCACCATTTAACTTAGTTATAATTTTCAGTTAATTTTGTCAACGGCGCCAAGTAAGCTGAATGAAAAAAAATGTGGCAAAGACACAGAAGCGCATTACTTAGTATGCGCTGTTGTACGGCGCAACCTGTGCCTATTGGTGGGAGTGGTCACTCATACCGATTACATCAGGCTAAGAGGTTTCGTATTTCAGGCTTCTCATCATGAAGGCTACTACTTCTTCAAGAATGGAGTCCATTGGAAGACGTTAATCTGGGTAGTATTGGGTGCAATTTCAAGTGGTTATCAAAAAAAACCTGATTGAGTTTTGATATTACTGATATTACTATTCATTCTTGAAGGTGTACAATTAACTCTTAAAAACACCACAAATATCTTAAAGGAACTAAAATGTTATTAAATATCTAACCTGAGTAATCAAAGTGGAAAATCGGACCCTAAGAAACGCTCGCGAAAAAAATAGAAATCAAAAAAATAACCTAATAAATAATACACCAACACATAATAATATGATTACTTAAAACAATCGTCAAAATCCGTAATTTTTTGCATCTAACATTTACTTTCGAAGGAAAATGTACCAAAATAATTTCGACTTTTACAAGTGTATAAGTATATAACCTCTACTAATAGTATTTAAGTAGACACTCACGAGTTTTGGCAGTGACATTAACAGAAGCAGGTGAGGTTATGTTAGTTGAATTCATTGTTGCACTTTTGGTACTTGAGAAAACTGGATCTTCACGCATTGAAACAATTTCTTGAACTACCGTACTCAACCACTGACCCATATTGACTACTGTCAGGTGACAGAAAATGAAACTGACGAAGAATTTTTGAACATTGAATATTATCTGTAACAAATAACCAAATAAACAAATGGTTAATATTAATGCTAAAATGAGTTAATGTGATAGCTTTATTACATCTACATGATTCATAAATTCATTGCTAATAGTAATTGGTTAGAATATGTATCGTCAACCATTTTAAATGCAAAAGATCTATACTACAAAATAACAGTTTTCTTTATTTAATTATCGATTCGCTTGCCACTTAAATACTATTGAGTGATAAGCTTAGTGTCACCTTTAATTCCAATAATTTCACTTTTAACCATTTTATAGTTTCTGGAACGCAAAAGAAACAGAATAATATTTTGGCCTGAAATGCATATTGAAGTATAATGAACAAGAAGTTGAATAAATAGTTATTAAACGATATGGCTATTTTCTATGTAAGAATTCGTTTAACTTTATAGAATGAAGTAGGTTCGTGAACATTCGAATTCACTTAATAATTTACTTTTAATTAAATAATTATAATTATCTGTTATTAACAATCAAACACACAATTACATTTTAATTTGCTAAGAAATTGATAATTTTAATCGATTAAAGAAATAAAAGAAGCTTCTCACTTGGTGAAATTTAAAGATGAAATAGGTTTGCCAGAACACGTAGCAGGAATGGATAAGTTTGACTGGAATCCAAAGGACGCTGTGACATCCGTAAGCATGGTTGCTTTCATCCAATTTGTCCGCTGCTCGCAATCCGTCCATGATCATGACACCAAATCCGAATACTGTCATTGAAAAATATAAAGATCAATATCTAGACGAAATTCTTTGTTTGAATTAGGTGTTCACATCGAGGATACACAAGTTCTTGTGACATTTACTGTGCCAGCATCAATATCAATTATGTAATATCATCCAAAATAAATGCCCCTACTAAACTATTCTGGGCAGCATGTGCCACTGAACCAATCGCAAAATTTGTCTCCTACAGTTTTTTTTTATTTCTGGTCAACACGAAAGATGGAATATTCTGTTTTCTTTCAATGACAACTGTTGCGCACAAACGCTTTAGGGAGATCGGGAGTCACTGTTATTGAAGCGAATATTTAAATTTAGCTAGCTGGGGGTCACGTTGCCATGAGAAAAAGTGGATCAATGAAGTGATTTCCTGGAAATATGCGTATTTCACATCAAATTGATCACTAAAACTCCCTGTCCTGAATGCCTTTGCTGAACTGAAATAGAACGTTTTCAGGAAGTTAAGTCTCTCACGAAAGGTCTTTACCCATCTGCATAGAATACCCATTCACAGTTGCCTTCAATCCCCTCACCCCCAGAAAATATACAATTTTACTAACTGAGTTGATCTGCAAAGAATTCAATAGTGGACCACCCCATACTTAAAGAACTAGATACTTCGTCAATCAAACCATAAAATTTGCTTTTAAAGACATCTAATCACTTTTATATGACTAGTGATGAGCAAATCTGACAATTCCATTTAACGAATTAGCTAACTTATGGAAAAAACAAATCTTTATTTAAAATAGTAGAGAAATAGAACGGGTATATAATTATCATTAGACTTGTGAAAATTAGCTTTTCATTGGAGGCAGTGCTACTTTCTAATGAGCTATTATTGAAAAAAATGTTCTTTATACAAAAATGATATCACGAAATATTTCTCTTACATTTTTTCTGAACCACGCTAACACTCCCTATAAATTAATATTTGTATTTAATTAAATTACTATCTGTAGTTTTGCTGATAGTCAATTTATTTATCAATAAGTAGAGAAATATTAGTAATGCCATTAAAAAATTTCCAATTTCATCGGCTTTAATTGTGCCTTAGCGGGCAAAGTAATAAGTTTTTTTGCAATAAGGCTAAGAGGATGGGACAAAAACGAAGATGTTAGCTTTTTCAATTATTTCGTTGCTTAGAAATCTAAAACAGGGGAATATGGTGCTGTTTAGATTAAATATGATGGATCGGGCGACTCCTCTGATACTATCCGTCCTCGAATTAACATGTGAAACTGCGACTTCTGTTCTCCAACAAAAAAGTGCTAAATATGCATTAAGTTGGCCACTCAGATATCATTACTTATTCTCTGGCTTACCTCCCACTTAAGAGTAATAGGTTGATTTAAAATACTTTTTGAGTTCAACATAAGCATCTTCAAGCCGCACTATGACCACAGGTTTCAATTATCTACATACCGATCTTCGGGTTTTGGAAGAATAACAAATGAGGTGATAATTATAATAAATCAATAGACATGAGACTTTATATTGGTGGAAGCTAAATCTGAAATTGAGGTGACACATTGCATATATGTTTTTACGTCCAGAATATATTTATATTTAGTGAAGGTAAGTGTTGGTCGATTTAAAATAAAATTAATGGACATGGATGGTGCATAATTGTTAGAGACGTCAACCTAAAATAACCTCCATTAGCGTCAATTGCAGTCTTAATTTGACTCTGGCCCAAAAACCGAGAACATGCCGACCTAGCACTTGATCTGAGAAGATTCTTAAAAATTATTTCCATTCTTTCAATAAATTAAGCTTTTTTAATACTGGCACGTTGATTAGTGCCTTTCTTGATAGCATCCAGTACAAACGAAATAGTCCACCAATTAAAAATCTGGGTAGTTCGGAGACCAAAAAGTAGGACAACAACCATTTGCGACTTTGTCTGAGGCGTGGCAGGGCGTCGTATCCTGATACCATCATAAGACCTATTATTACCCAGCCTCTTTCATTATCCAGAGCTTATGTACTACCATAATCATAAATTTCAGGTCGACAATTGAAGTCAATTTAACTCCCTTCTTTAAAACATGCAGAAACATCATATCGCGTTTAAAGAAGAACCCCAAACCGAAAATTCCTATTATTTGTTAAATTCAGTCTAACTAACCTCTGGAGTGTGCTTTCTCACAGAATGCAAGCCAGAACGCCTATTATTCAGCGTATTGAACTTTTGGTCTTGTCAAACCTTTTTTTCTCGTGGATGATCCGCTTTGCTCAGAAGTTTCATCGCATTCATCTGATTATTTCCAAGAATGATTACTGTTCAAAGCTGACCTCACTAATCTACCTAGTAATAGTGATTGTTATAAAAATATAAGTTTAAGGAAATATTATTAAATAAGCCATTCCTTCTATTTTCAAGTTAAAATATTAACCTCTGTGTTCCCTACGTGTGAAATCAAATCATTTTCACCTTCTCTATCAAATACATGAGTCGTAGTAAGTCATCAGAAACTCTGCACATTTCTCAGTAGAAGGTAAAAAATGAACTTAAATAACTGATAGCAAACGTTGCAGGCTTTGCTCAGATCTGGTATCTTCCATGTTATGAGTTGAGGCGGTCGTTATAGAATGAGAATAGCTAAATGAGTAACTCGATATTCGCACAGCCCACAAAATATTTCACAAAAATCAATACCTTAATAGGTTTTTTATAGAATTACTAGAAGGTACATGAGTTATTACAACTAAAAAATATCAAATTTTATCATTGGACAATTTACCCACTGCGCCTAATCTGAGATAGAGATTACTTCCGATTGGGTGCTGAGCGAATGGCATGGACACTCGTTTTTCCCGTTTCGAATTATTTCCAAACATACAGCCGATTGATCCTGGTCTTTTCCTTCTTTTGGATGGCACAACAAATGCTTGAACTATTGATTCTGTTTCAGTCGGTCCTGAAGAGTCCTTTTCGGTTAAATAAATGGGAAATTTAGTAATTCTAAATATTATATATATAGTTAAGATAACATTACTTACATTTCCATGGAGATTCCTTAATGGTGATTCGCTGATTGCATCTATTGAAAAGGATTCCATTCCATTATGCGTCTCTTGAGGACCTATATATGTATGTATGTCGTTTTAGCCGAACTTTACATACAGCGTGTATTATATAGCCCTGTTTGTTTAAGTCTTTCTAAAAGACGAAGTTGCTTAAAAAATAATTGGTATCGAAATCTAGCCATTCAGCAATCAACCAAAACAATTTCATCTTATATGCCATTATAAGGTTTTTATGAAAGAAAAATTTGTGTCGAAATTGTAGACTAAAATGATAAGCAATACAAAATTTTCTAATATGATCTCCACTCTAAAATACCTTATAGCAAATACGCGATCATTGTTGTCCATTTAACGAGACACCTTTTCAAACGACAACATTGACCCGCTCTTCCAACACGATTGTGTATCTTTTCCTTTTGAATCACAGAGGAATCAACTATGCTTCCATTCGAGTTGACGAATCGCCCGTTTGAGCGTCTCCAATTAGTTTCCCCTTAGCGTCTTAAATCTATCACAGCTAATTTGCCAATAATAGGCAAATATAATGTTTTCTATTCATTGCTGTGCCCTATTGTAGAAAGAAATCCAACATAGAAGGAATGGTTTCAAGGAGGTGCTAATCGGTTTATCCGAAGAATCCAATTTTCCGAAATTGGCATTTAAATCTAAATTGTCTATATAAGACCATAGCCGTTATCACATAATGGGGAAAAACGCTGTTTGAAGCACAACATATCTTTCAAGACGCTGGCCTTTTTAATTGGTATATTCAAGACAAATTTCCAATTAGGTCCGCCCATGTTAACCATGGAGAGCTTTTTTCTTTCAATCTGAGATTATAGGGGCCAAATTTAAATTAAATTTAAGTTGCAAGTTATGATAGTATAATTTGTCACATTGTAGATCAGAACACGAAACCAATTCATCTAGCGTTAGTTCGGCTAAAAAAAAGTTAGCTAAATTTTAAGTTAGCATTCAAATTTCAATAATTTGGTATTATTTTTACTATTCTGGGGTGTGCGATAGACTTACCTCCACGTGGTGCACCCTGGGCAACATATACTCATACGGCAAAAAAGTCCATCAGTCGGCAGTTGACTTCTGACTTCAAACTATCATCACCCCACTGTATGCCATATTCAACCCCTTCTACAGTACTCATCCTACCTTTTTGCTGCCTTTTTGTTTGTCTGTCTCTGTTACATCTGAGAATTATTATTCTGTCCCCCCTCTCGACTTTTTGTCACTTTGATGTTCCTCCTCCTCTCTGTGAAGTCCAAAGTCAGCTAGATGGCTATTGATGACTATCAAAACGTCTGCCGTTTGAAATAAATACTTTTTTTCTATTCTTAAAAATGCTAAATATATTATTTATGACTTTGCATAGTTAAATTTCAAACAGGCAGAAGCTTATTACTGTCGACTACTCCAACTTCCTCAAGTCCATTTCCTTCTTCATTGCTTTGTGTATTGGCGTCTTCGCTGAGTTCATTTTCATGCGTATGATGAGTATCCTCATCGAAGGCTTCATCAAGGCGATGAATCATTTTCTCAATTAATCGATTTTGCTGGCGAGAGTGAAAGGTCAGTAGAGCTTGAAGATAAGCTAATGAAAATATTGACAGGGTGAACTGAATAATTTGGAAAACCTGAAATGGAATAATTTTTAAGGCTTCTAATGTTAAAGCAAATCGTGAGGCGCATATAAGTAAAACCACACTATGCCTTTGTATATAATATAATAATTTTATTTTGAGTTAACAGTTTGCACTTCCCTTTTGTTAGTCATTGTTCAGCAGTTGATGTTAAGACTAATTCTTCACAGCAAATATCCGTCCGGTAGCAAATGGTTCCAAAGGTCATGTAGACCGCTTATTTAAGTTTATTAAAAACTATTTAGAAAATGCTTGTGTCCAACCATTAAGAATGTGGTGGGTTTTCCTTGTCCATTATGTTTAATTCCACAATAAATTGGATACAGATACAAATAAAAAATCAAATAATAAATTTTCAGAATTAAAGGGACTGCTTTTAATTTAATTTCAACTTAAGAATGACAGAATTTGGTTACTAGTTTGTTTTACAAATTTCATCGACAAAAACGCATATTTATTTGCACCAAGTAATCTTTGTTCGCTCTAAATAATTACCAAATTCTGTTTCTATTTTTACAAAAACTCTATATGGCAATGTGAAAATTACGAATTTTAAACTATATAAACACGAATTGACAAGTGATTAGATTCTATTCAAAGTTCCCATTCATCAGATATTTAGACATGCTCGTTAGTGGCGAATAAATTTGCAAATATACTTGTTCGTTAGCATCTCAAACAGAGCTCACCTCAAAGTACAATTGATGTTCGACGTAACTAGGTCTTCCAAATGCATTTATAATGGGTAAAGCAAAGGAGAGTACACCCTCCAAGACGCCGAATAAAAATAGCAATGAAGACATTACGGACCGCCTGAAAAATCAATTAAAATATAAAGTAAAGCGCAAATTCCTCTCTACCTCTTATTATCGATTTCCGATGTTATACTTTGTCTTGGGCGTGCATGTGTCACGTCACTCATTCTTTATCGATAGCAAATAAGTGTTAATGCGCTCTGAAGCCGGTTAAGGCCTAATGTAGGTGATATTAGTTGGATTTGGTTCCAAACACTTGCAAATGTACTGACAGGTCAGAACAGGATGTACATGTAAAGCTATTCATGAATTTTCAAATACACTTTTAAAGGTAAATAGAATAAACGCCTTTTAGAACGCAGGCATTTGGTTAAGGAATAAGCAACTTAGGAGTCTACTTTTACGTGGTTAGCGGAAAACGTTCTCAGAAAAAAATGCCCCCTAATTTGGTGAAAAGAGTGCTTCTCCCAGAATTGCATTAGGTTGGATTATTGAGGGAAAATAAACATTTCTAAGACCGGATATTTTGATATGATTGTTGCTTGCAAATGATAAGAAGCAGTTGAATTCAAATTGTAGTGCTTGTAATAATTTTTTCACACCGACTAAATAATCCTTACTTGAATATTAATTTTCAATTAATTAATTCGTTATTTTCAGCTACACTACTTTTGGAGGACGCAATTTTTATGGAGATCGCGAGCTGAAATGTTCTTTTCGATCACTGCTGAAAGTTACCTAGACGTGGTAGTCCGAAGAGGTTGGATTAATATTGATTTGAGTAGATAGGTTACTACAACTATGTCTATGCTTTCCGTTCGTGCCACGTTTATTTAACACAATTCGGTTGAAGGAACATCTTCCAAGGTAATTGCACAATTTGTTATTAAAAATTGTACTTGAAGGTGAGGATATGATCTCTTGGCCTCTAGCTATTTCATCAATTGTTTCTTTCGGATTTGGCATCACAAAAGGTGTCATCCATGTAGCCTGAAAACAATATCACAATTTGCTGAGGAGATACTTTCAAATGAAATAATATTTAATTCTCTAATATCTTTTAGCGTAAAGATTATTATTTATTACAAATGGCAGGCGTTTTGATAGTTATCATAAGCCATTAAGTTGACTCCGGGCTTCACCGAGAGAAGGAGGAACATCAAAGTGACAAAAAGTCGAGAGGGGGGGGGGGCAGAATAATGATTCACAGATGTAACAGAGACAGGCAAAAGGCAGAGAAAAGATAAGATGAGTACTTTGGAAGGGGTCAAATATGGCATACAGTGGGGTGATGGTAGTTTGAAGTCAGAGGTATATGACATACAGTGGGGTGATGGTAGTTTGAAGTGAGAAATAGGTAGAAAAAAGGTGAGGTTAGTACTGTGGAAGAAGTCGACAGTAGAGAAAAGATAAGATGAGTACTTTGGAAGGGGTCAAATATGGCATACAGTGGGGTGATGGTAGTTTGAAGTCAGAAGTCCACTGCCAGTTAATAGACTTTTTGCCGTATGAGTATACGATGCCCAGGGTGCACCACGTGGAGGTAAGTCTATCACACACCTCTTAAGCCTAAAGATAAAGATGGAACATCTGAAACAGCCTGAATATAGTCCACATAAAATCATGATTTCCTCTGTAATTCACGTAATTTTAGCTGTCCAAATGCATTGAAGCTATTTACTAACCATTTTTGTGTGAATTATTACCTTAATTTTTGTTATTTAATTTCACTTCTCAAAGATTCCTTCTTCGAGATATTTGTAATTTCCATAACAAACAGACCTAGCTATTCCAAATCAAATCAAAGCATCCTTCAGTGTACCTTAAAGGCCAACCGATAATCGATCTGTTTTGCTAGGATTATGTTATCTGTTAACATTTGGAATAGCTATTAGAGGTAAATTTAGTCACATTAGGGGAGATATTGATTCAGAAAACTTGGAGATGGGTCTATCATAACCACTCAACCTTAAAATTAATCGATTTGGAAAGATGACTTCTTCAGAAATGAAACACATTTGAAATGAAATAGATAAAGAAATTTAAATAATTACCAAAATAATTAATAGGTTTTAATCACTTTCAATAATGGCCATGCTCCGAGGCATCGTTACAACTTTCCTCAAGGTACGGCGCTTCAAGGTCTAGTAGGTTAAAATTGACAAGATCTATGTCAAAACCTAAATTTTCATATTGCAATTAATTAGACCATCTCCCTCTTGCAGCGGATTGCTACGATAGTAAAGCCTGACTGACTCAGAAATCTCTATGGCAGATCCTCCTAAATCTAGCTAGACTCTCAGAACAGCTAAGCAATGGCCCAGCTATAAAGGAAACAGACGTGTAGCACGGAACACGTTTATTCAGGACGTATATTGCAGATAAAGTGTGTACACAAGCTATTCACCTCATGATCAGGATGGGGGATTAGATAAACAGAGGTTAATGATTGGTCACTGTTTGTACGGTCGCACCTCCCAGGTCGCCAGAGGTTAATCATGATCAGGATGGCGGATTAGGTCAAACAAACAGAGGCTAGTGTTAAACAAACAGAGGTTAATGATTGGTCACTGTTTGTATGGGATTAGGTTAAACAGAGGTTGATGATTGGTCATTGTTTGTACGGTCCCTAAACACAGAGTTGTACGGCCGCACAGGCGAGCGGACATGCAGGCATACGATGACGCACACAGCGAAACGTGTCCCACACTCTCCCTCCTTCAGAACACTCCAGATTGAGGGCTTTGAGATCGTTGCCAAAATAATAAATAAAACATAATATTTGGTTTCAATAAAATATATATCACAATGCAGACCAATGCAGACAATTAGACCCCATCTTGGCATCGATTTGTGAAAAATGACAAGTATATTAGAGGCGCAACAGAAATAAATGTTGGCGAATGAGATCAAATAAAAGGGTTATTCGTCTAGAATCTAGATTTCTAATTAAAGCTGATAAAAGCAAGCATATCATGACTTTATAATGATGTGATATCTATGTTTAAGGAAAGTATTTCACTCAAAGATTGATTTTTTTAATTGTTCTAATTGAGTGCTGTTGTACGTAATCGACTTTAAAAACACTCTTTACTTGCAGTAAATTAAATTTTTTATTGCATTCAGCAGATTGAAAAAATAATGTGAACGGGATACAATTTTATTCCAACTGTAGGAAAAAAACATTCAAATTAAAGAGAACTAATTAAAAGTTCAGAATTACATTCCAGAGTACCGAGAAACGTTTTATCCCAGTGGAAATTATTTTACTTCTGTTTATGATTACGAAATAACTAAGCTACATTGGCCTTTGCTTATTTACAAATTTAAATAAAAGAGTGTTTAGAGGGTTTCTTGAAAATCTATAAAGTGTCACTTCGTTTGCCTCGGGTTCTCTTGTCTTTCTCAATATGTTTTGTTTATGACAAAACAAAATCCATTTTTAATGATTGCAGTCATTGTTATGTACAATTTCACGATTAATGGAAAATATTGAGGTTTTAATGAATGAATGCCGTACTAGATATAGGCTAATAAAAATATAAAAAAATTCAATTTTTACCGATTTTAATGGTTATTATTTCTCCTTCCAATGCTTCCCACTATGCTTTAAGTCTTAGTTGAATTTAATGAGCCAAATTAAAGTACATTTCTGAACCTCACCTTGATACCAGGGATTTTAATAGTTAAATTTATTGTTCAATTTAACTTTTATACCTACTATTCTCATTTCATTAAATTAATAAAAAAATGTTTATGGAAGTAATTAAGAAATTTAAATATCTTTTATGACTAATATGCTCAGACTTAAAGCTCCTACGCGCAGCAGCTTCTGTATTTAAATTAATAAGAAATAAACCATTTCAGGTCACTTGCATTGTGATTTCTGATTGTACTCAATCGATTTTAAGAGGAGCAAAATTGAAAAATAAATGTTTAAACCCGAATAATTTTTTAGCAAAATAGCTTAGAAGGCCTAAAATTTGGATTGTACATTCCTCAGATGTGATTAAGGTGTTGCATTAAATTAAATATTTCCCATTTTAATTTATTTCTCTACTATTTTTTGTTTTCTCCAGACCCCAGCATTTGTTTTCAACAAACACCATGGAGTATATTATGTTACCAAGGTTGAAGAATGAAATTGTATGCACGCTTTAACAGTCTGTAAGGTGCGGCCGTAGTACTGATATGCAAGGAGGAAGTGCAGTCGTGCTTTCAGAGGCCTAGTCAGCGGTAAATTGTAGGTGCGGCGCCGATTAGCCCTAATTATATTTTAAGGAATCAGCTTTTCGCCAATGCCACATAAGCAATCATATGCACTCTCCAATCCTAACGCGTCCATCTCCATACCTCAATTCTTCTGATGCGCTTATAAGAATTGAGCTCTAAGCCCAGATTTTGTTGAGTAGATATTTAAAGCGTTTATAGGGAAATCAAGTAAGGGATTGGGTGCTTACCCAGTGAAGTAATTAATTTCAAATGGCAGGCGTTTTGATAGGTATCATTAGCCCTTTAGTTGACTACGGGCCTCATAGAGGGGAGGAGGAACATCAAAGTGAAAAAAGTCGATAGGGAGAAACGGATGAGTGGTTAAAGGATGTAAAAGAGACAGACACAAAGGTAGAGAAAAAAGGTAAAATGAGTACTGTGGAAGTGGTCGAAAATGACATACAGTGGAGTCATGATAGTTTGAAGTCAGAAGTCAACTGCCTGTTAATAGACTTTTTTGCCGTATGAGTATACGTTGCCCAGGGAGCACCACGTGGAGGTAAGTCTATCGCGTCAGGGTCATGGAATCATGGGTCAGGAGTTTGTCCGTAGAGCACGAGACCCAATGAAATAAATAATTTTGGGAATGAATTTTGCTGTTTTTGTGACAACTAAGAAATTTGATTAAAATAAAAATACAACCAGTGCAAGCTACTTCTCATATGATCTTCGGGATATTAAATAATCAATAGAGCTAATCTTATTCCACAGTAGGTCGCATTTCAAGTGGTGCTAAAATTATACCCTGAGTAATGGCTCATCTGTAAGGCAGTTACGAATGTACAAACATTAAGTCAAATGTCCTTAGAGGGGTGTACGATAGACTTACCTCTACGTGGTGCACCCTGGGCAACGTATACTCATACGGCAAAAAAGTCTATTAACAGGCGGTTGACTTCTGACTTCAAACTACCCTCATCCCATTGTATGTCATATTCGACTCCTTCCACAGTACTCATCTTACCTTTTTTCTACCTTTGCGTCTGTCTCTTTTACATCTTTGAAACACTCTTCTGTTCCCCTCCCTATCGACTTTTTTACTTTGATGTTCCTTCCCCTCTGTGAAGCCTGAAGCCAACTAAAGAGCTAATGATAACTATCAAAACCCATGTCATTTGATATAAATATATAAATAAATAATTTAACATAACTCTCATGTAATATTTGGGGACTGAAATTAAGAGCATTTTTTAGATTTACTCAAGCTTACTCAAGTTTGATTGGTGTTTATATTTAATAATATACTTATTGAAGCTACGAAAAAATAACAAATCATCACACATTAATAAATTTGTTCAAATTATATTTGCATTGTATCAAATGGCAGGCTTTATGATATTTACCATTGGCAAATTTCTTTGACACCGGGATTCACAGAAAGAAGGAACCTCTATATCACGAAAATTCGAGGAGGGAGGGGGAGGCAGGAAAGTGGTATACAGATTTAAATGAGAGACACAAAGACAGAGAAAAGGTAAGATGAGTACTACGGAAGTAGACGAATATGACATGCAGTGGGGCGATGGTAGTTTGAAGTCAGAATTCAACTGCCGGTTTATAGACTTTTTTGTCGTACGAGTATAAATTGCACAGAGTGCACCACGTAGAGGTAAGTCTATCACGCATCCCAGTTAAATATATATGATATGCTTATTTAAAGCTTGCGCCTCATTCGACAATNTTTTGCTGTTTTTGTGACAACTAAGAAATTTGATTAAAATAAAAATACAACCAGTGCAAGCTACTTCTCATATGATCTTCGGGATATTAAATAATCAATAGAGCTAATCTTATTCCACAGTAGGTCGCATTTCAAGTGGTGCTAAAATTATACCCTGAGTAATGGCTCATCTGTAAGGCAGTTACGAATGTACAAACATTAAGTCAAATGTCCTTAGAGGGGTGTACGATAGACTTACCTCTACGTGGTGCACCCTGGGCAACGTATACTCATACGGCAAAAAAGTCTATTAACAGGCGGTTGACTTCTGACTTCAAACTACCCTCATCCCATTGTATGTCATATTCGACTACTACCACAGTACTCACCTCACTTTTTTCCACTTTTGTGTCTGTCTCTTTTACATCTTTGAAACTCTCTTCTGTTCCCCCTCTCCCTCTCAACTTGTTTCACTTTGATGTTCCTCCTCCTCTGTGAAGCCCGAAGTCAACTAAAGGGCTGATGATAACTTTCACAACGGCTGCCATTTGATATAAATAAATGTCTTTAGAATATGATACTAATAAATTCGGAAACGCAATCTTCTGCAAATATTCCGCAATTATAGCACATTGATTAAAATAGCTTGAGACATGAGTTTTATCGCTATCATTGGAATTTAAAACTTTATTTTTGTTTTCAAAAGGCCTATTGCAAGGATTGTTCTCAACAACGATTTTAACATCGAATCATTTTTAAGACTGGGCGAAATGTTGTTAGACAAAGTCATGTGAAAAATCTATTCCAGATATAGCCATTGTGACTGAAGAAAATTTTGAAGGTACCTTTTATCTAAATAACTAGTTAAATAAGATATGAAAGATAATAATCAACACCGCATTCATTGCTCATATGTGTACTAATATAAAGAGTTTTCGTAAAGGGCGATTAATTTTATTTCACATTTAATCACTATCGTCTATAGTAAGATGAAAATATTTTGAAAGTGCATAGCAGTTGCAAACCTAAGGTTTTAACAGACAAAAGGAATGCTATTAAGATTTAATGTCGTGAAATATTTTTTTTTACTGCATTGAATGAAAATAAATTTCGATTTAGGAAAAATTCAGTAAGCTTAAGGACTCCTTTCTTTCTTTCTTTCGAAAGATTAAACTTGCCATTATTTCTACCAATCGCTCCATTGCCAGATATTTATTTATTTATTTCAAATGGCAGGCGTTTTGATAGATATCATTAGCCATTTAGCTGGCTTCGGGCTTCACAGAGGGAAGGTTCATCAAAGTAGCAGAATATCGAGGGGTGGGGAACAGAAGAGCGATTCACAGATGTAAAAGAAGTAGACAGACACAAAGGTAGAGAAAAAGGTAAGGTGAGTACTGTGAAAGGAGTCAAATATGACAACCAGGGGGGTCTTAGTAGTTTGAAGTCAGAAGTCAACTGCCGACTGATGGACTTTTTTGCCGTATGAGTATATGTTGCCCAGGGTGCACCACGTGGAGGTAAGTCTATCGCACACCCCGCCATTCCCAGATATCATTTAACATTTTCATACCTTCTGAAAGTTTACAAATTGAATTTTTACTTGTGTATCATTTTAAACTCATTAGTCTTCCGTTTTTTATCTGAGCAATTATCCATGACTGGGGTCTCTATTAGAGTATAGCTGGCCGGGGTTTGTATCAGAGCGCAGCAC
>UZAE01013216.1:0-25173 GCA_900617975.1 Rodentolepis nana | reverse complement strand
ACTTACTTGGAATCTAAATCGTTTGAAATTATTGCTTTCCAGCAAATACCTGTCCAATTTAGAGCCAAATGTCGCATTGCTAATGCCTGACATAGCCACACGCAAGCGGCTTTTTCGTGGTTGGCAATGCCTTCACCAGATTTTGCCAAGAGTCCATACAAATCAACTAGACGTCTATCCTCACAACTAATCATCAAACGAACGTGTCATCTCAGAATATGTTGAAGCAATTACTCAAGCGAGAATTGATCTGTACAATTTTTACCCTATATGAGTAGTTCACCTACTAAAGTTCAGTTTTGCTATTCATGAATTTTAGAAGATTCCTACTTTTAATCTTCGGTGTTTAATGACAATTTTCCAATCCCAACCATTGGTCTTTCCACTAATAAAAAATTTTTTCTTCCAAGAATTGAGCCGGAAACACGACTGTACATGGCTTTCAAAATTTTGCAAGATACAAATGCAGATGAATAGAGATAGATGATAATTATAAAATAACCCCAATTAGGCAATTAGGGAAAATTGCAAAAAAACTAAAAGTGTGCTATTTTTAGATCCCAATCAATCACTTCTTATACCTTCCTTTTTGTTAAAAAAAAGATTGGAATTTCAAGACGTGAGAAAAAATCATTTTTCTTGCTGAGTTATTACAGTCTTTGCGCAAACACATGACAAAATATGTCCAAAAATATGAGCCAAAATTTCCTCTACACTACAAGAGCTTTAAGCGAAAACAAACTGCAGATGGAACAAAAGAAAGGGTAGAGTAAGTGCCTTGGAGAACCAATCGATACTCATTCTTTAAACCCCTAAAGTGAAAATTGGATATCTAAAATTGCGTCAAATCTATTCCAATTAATTAATGACCAATAAACGCATGCACTAAGCACTCTTCTCGCTAAATAGATCTTGAAGGACCCAATTAATTCGTGCTTCATTAATGGGGTAGAATGATAATGTCATATTTAACTATGAAAACCATTAAAAACAGTACAGAAATTATAAATCTATAACTATCTAATATAAATTCCCGTTTCGACTGTCTCAAAAGGTTCTAGTTACACACAGAATTAGCTCAATTACGGAACACAACGTATTATTTCATCTCAATGTGATTCGCATTATCTGATTTGATTTACTTTCACGCCGACATTTTGTCCACACATCGGTCAAGGAAGGCAAAGTAGGGAGGTATTAAATTCAATAAACAACATTTCAACGCCCCCATCAGGTGAAGGTCACAAATAAAGTCTATCAGCTAGTACAAGAGTCTTAAGTAAGACCCCCTAAGCAGTTGGAACAAAGCTTTCAAACCACCACTAATCAAACTAAAGCGAAACTAAGACGGGTTAATTCCACTTCATTAAATAAAGGAGAAAAGCTGAAATAGAGAGGGGGAAATCACTGCGATAACAAAGCACTATGAATTTAAATTTAAAATGAAACTGAATTCGGATAACGTTTCTACTTACATTGTAAAAGTAGTCACGACGTATGAGGAAAAGTCCGCCAGCCATAGCGGGAGTACGAATGGGCATAGCTGGCTTATCCTGGCGTCTGAGCTCTTCCCGTGGGGCTATAACATCCCAATCGAAAAGAAGATCCCAACTAAATACACCCCAAGTCCTTTCTGTGCCTGAAACACAAATAATGATTGTAGTAGATAATAATACAGGTACATATTCAATGCCAGAAAATAAATTGATATGTGCGGAGAAATACGCTTTTTCTCTAAAGAATGCGTATCTATGGAAATAACCACATAGTTCCTGAACTGGGGAATAAAAAAAGAATAGACCTTACGTAAAAGAAACGATTCTGCTAGTTAGTGCATTTTAGCGAACGTGAAATAAAATAGACAAATTTATTTAAATTCGACCGACAATGATAATATTATCAATCAGTTAACAGTAAATCACTGGCCCACACATTTGGACGGAGGAGTTCATAGCAGTGCCGGCTGTGAATGACTCGGTGGCTACAATTTCTAGCTAAACTGAACACGGATCAGCACGGATTAGAGTCCAGCAAGACTGAGATTATGCTGAGACAGGGAGCAATAATGTCACACACTTTAAAGGACATACAATTCACTCTAAAAAATTGGGTTAAAAAACCAAATCCTTGACTACACTAATATTTATTTATTTATATCAAATGGCAGGCGTTTTGATAGTTATCATTACCCCTTTATTTGACTTCAGGTTTCACAGAGGGGAAGGAACATCAAAGTGAAAAAAGTCGAGGGGGGGGGAACAGAAGAGTGTTTCAAAGATGTAAAAGAGACAGACACAAAGTTGGAAAGAGGGTGAGGTGAGTACTGTGGGAGTAGTCGAATATGACATACAGTGGGGTGATGGTAGTTGGAAGTGAAAAGTCGACTGTCGGTTGATAGACTTGTTTGCCGTATGTGTATACGTTGCCCAGGGTGCTCCACGTGGAAGTAAGTCTATCGCACACCCCTATACACTAATATATGTACATGGCTAATCGTAAGAGAGAGAGTTGTAGATCGACGCCAAATTTCGTTTACTTTTACCTAAGTCTATGCTAAAAGGGATAGGTGAGAATGATTTCCTAATTCACCCAAAATCTAGAATCTCCTTTGACGCTGAGGGATGGGTTGAGATATATATATNAAACATGGCATTCCATTTTTTTGCCTAGAAAGAGGAGGATACTTTGCAAAAAATAAAATCCTTTTTGGAGACACTAGATCCTAGTTCCATCTCCCACTCTTAGAACAGGAAAAAATAATTAGAATTTTTGAATACGGCATGAATAACATGGGGTACACTACAACCTGTCAACGAATATGGGAATCAATTGATAAAACTTGAATCCTACTACTATTACGTGGACAACATTTGCAGGATGGTCACATGGAATGACATAATTTATTTTTGTCAAATGGCAGGCGTTTTGATAGTTATCATCAGCCCTTTAGTTGACTTCAGGCTTCACAGAGGGGAAGGAACATCAAAGTTAAGAAAGTAGAGAGGGGGGGGAACAGAAGAGTGTTTCAAAGATGTAAAAGAGACAGACACAAAGGTAGGAAAAAGGTGAGGTGTGTACTTCAGAAGTAGTCGAATACGACGTACAGTGGGATGGTGGTAGTTTGTAGTCAGAAGTCAACTTCCGGTTAATAGACTTATTTTGTCGAATAAGTATACCTTGCCCAGGGTAAACCACGTGGAGGTAAGTCTATCGCACTCCCCTGGAATGGCATAATAAAGTCAAGGATCCCAATTGATCTCCAAAAGGGTCTGAAATGAAATGTAAGTTTAAATAATAATTAAATCAATACAATGTTCAATATTTTCTTCCCATTATTATAATTATTGGAATGGCGAGTTACCTTTGAATTGTTAAAGCGAGACAATGTGAATTACATCACAGTGAGCATTATTCTATTTGAGATTATGTTAATTTTCGCCGAGAATGTGAACTTGTTTTCATTCTTTCCTGGTTGGAATGTCGACTTGCAGATAATAGTAATCTACTTGCACGCCTGGAATTCAACAGTTGGTAGAAGTGGCTTATTTTGTCATGTCTGGAAGTAGTGGTAGTCGGTAAAGAAGGTTCATTGAAAGGGTTATGATCTCACATTGAGATGAAAGTTTATTTATTTCAAATGGCAGACGTTTTGATAGTTATCATTAGCCCATTAACTGACTTCAGGCTTCACAGAGGGGAGGAACATCAAAGTGAGAAAAATTCTAGAGCAGGAACAGAAGAGTGATTCACAGATGTATAAGAGACGGGCAAGCACTCAGACAGACACAAAGGCAGAGAAAAGTTAAGACGAGTACTGTGGAAGTGGTCGAATGCGACATACAGTGGGTTCATGGTAGTTTGAAGAGAGAAGTCAACTGCCGATTAATAGACTATTTTGCCGTAAGAGTATACGTTGGGGAGAGTGCACCACGTCTATCGTTCACCCCAACATTGAGATAAAAATTGTTTTGGATTTTTAAATGTCACTGGGATGCAACTTTGCAAGCTCAGTAACTTTTTGGAAAGTTTGCTAAGTTATTCTGTCATTTATTAATTCAGCAGGGTCTGCTTAAGCTTTAATTAATGATACAAGTTCTGATCTCCGCGCTTAAGCTTACTTTAATCATAAAATATGCATACAGACGTAACTCTTTCTAAATCATTAAAAAAATTCATCCAATTTTACTACTTCTTGCATTCTTTGCAGGGTAGACAAAAGTAACTGAGATTTGGAGACCTTAACATTCACAGACCCCAATATATGAATTCTGAACACATATAGGTAGCAATATGGAGATAATATACTAGTTCAAGGAGACATCAGTTAAACAGAAATTATTAATGGTCCACCCTATTCAGTAAGTATTGGGTGGGCAACTAAGTCATTGTTGTTTTTGTTGACAGATTCACTCTATACTTTCTTTTGTTTTGTTAACGTGGCCAAAGCATCTAACCTATATTTTTTTCTTACTGTATGGGCTTCTAGGTTAATTAGTAAATAATTTTTTTGTTTAGTTCTTTAGTTTTGTTTTTATCCCAATTTAAAAATGAAAGAACAGGACGTGCACTTCCGACACATTTTATTGTATTACTTCCGAAAAGGCAAGAACGCATCGCAAGCACAAAAGAAGTTATGTGCCGTATATGGAGATGAAGCATTAAAAGAAAGGCAGTGTCGAAATTGGTNAATTCACTCTAAAAAATTGGGTTAAAAAACCAAATCCTTGACTACACTAATATTTATTTATTTATATCAAATGGCAGGCGTTTTGATAGTTATCATTACCCCTTTATTTGACTTCAGGTTTCACAGAGGGGAAGGAACATCAAAGTGAAAAAAGTCGAGGGGGGGGGAACAGAAGAGTGTTTCAAAGATGTAAAAGAGACAGACACAAAGTTGGAAAGAGGGTGAGGTGAGTACTGTGGGAGTAGTCGAATATGACATACAGTGGGGTGATGGTAGTTGGAAGTGAAAAGTCGACTGTCGGTTGATAGACTTGTTTGCCGTATGTGTATACGTTGCCCAGGGTGCTCCACGTGGAAGTAAGTCTATCGCACACCCCTATACACTAATATATGTACATGGCTAATCGTAAGAGAGAGAGTTGTAGATCGACGCCAAATTTCGTTTACTTTTACCTAAGTCTATGCTAAAAGGGATAGGTGAGAATGATTTCCTAATTCACCCAAAATCTAGAATCTCCTTTGACGCTGAGGGATGGGTTGAGATATATATATATTAATCAAATTTGCATTGGTTGGAGGTCACTAAAATTCTGGCATTCAGTGTGCATTTCAGCTAGACAGCAAATCCCGAAAACCACTCCACGATCGGAAAGAAAAAGATCACGACAACAGCATCCACAGAACACAGATAAATACAGTGACCAACCAATAGACATCACTGACTTCTTACGAAAAAATGTTTATTATCAAAAAATTGTTCAAGTACATCTATAACATTCGACATGGATTCAGTCCACATTTAAATAGCTTAAACGAAGAAGAGTTTCAGCTATCCCAGTGTCTAGCATTCGAACAAAATTAAAAAGAACAGCGTTAAAATTGAGAGAAATCTTGTAGTTGTATACAGCATATCCACTGGCATTCTTTACACCTTTCTTCAAATTTGCCTACCATTTCATCCATACTGTTCAACCTTCACTAGCTATCTGTCGCATGCAAGGCACTCATGATTCACAACTTGATTGCAGTGAAGATTAAGATCTAAACACTTTTGAAAGATCAATCAGGATTTGAAGTTATTGGAATGGTATTGCGTCCTACGATTTCCAGATTCGCGGAGTGGATTGCAAAAAAAACGAAATTAACAACTCTTTGCCCCGAATTGCGAATTTCACGATTTATTTCCTGCATTGCTGGAAAACATTCCCCAATAATCTTACTAAAATGGTTGATGAGAAGTTAGGTAGAACAATTTCAACAACCTTATTCCCATCACGATTCATTCTCAATGACTTAATCAAATTGCCCCCCCCCCCCCCCCAATTTGGAGAAAAAAGCCTCCCCAGAAAAGAGGCAAAGTCATCCATCCGAAACGTCCCCACTCCCTAACCAACTCCCATTATTTCCCAATAGATGACAATAGAATAATAATAATAATCAGCAAAAAACCCAAAATTTGAAGAAGAGGAAAAAATGGGCGGAACAAAGGAAGATGATATGAGAGGAAGGTGGAAGAAGGAGAAGTAGCATCATGAATCATTGAAATGGAAGAGAAAATACAAGATAAAAAAGTGGACTTAAAAAAAGAAATGCAAAGTAGGACTGAACTTTTGCCTTATATAAGCCTTATTTTGAAATGCAGACGAAATTTCTCTTCTTGAAAACGATAATCAGTCGAAAGAGTACTGCGGGGAAAGATAGCATCATAAAATGCGTTGGAGAAGAGTTGAGCGAGTGGAAAAAAAGACACAAAGTTTTCTACAAAGTATTACAAATGCACAATATTTAATTGAGAATAAAAAACAGTAATAATAATAGTATAATCAAATTATGTTAGAATGGGTATTAAACTTAGAGCAATTATAAAGCTTCCTTATTAGGTACAACATAAAGCGACGTCAATTTATTTTAAAGTGATACAGAAAGTTTCAAGGTCGATATTTAGCTACACACCAATATGGCAAGATCAGATCTTCTGCTCGAACAATCACTCATGAGCATAGTGATTAATTAAAATTTGGAGACCAAACACGTTAAGGAGTATTCTATACTTAGTAGGTGGAATGTGGAAGTCTTATGAAGAAAGGCACATCTGACACCCATCCTCTATTACCAATTTTCTCTCTATCCCAATTCACTATCTGCCATTTTACACATGTTTCAACACGTTTGAAATAAAATCATTCTCCTTTCCCATGCAAGAACATTGGAGGGGGGGGGGTTAAATAAGTTAAATAAAGGGCAGTTTTAGCTGATGTTAGTATTTTGATCTCCAGTGTATAATCCACGAAATATTTTAAATTCTGGATTACTTTACTTGGATAATACACATTTTCAAGGAAGAATTAATTAAGATTAATGTGTTACGAAAATGCGCATGACGGAATTTTCTAAGCTCCATTCCCCCAACCCCCCCCCCCTCACTTGGAAAAAATGAAACCCCCCCCCATCTAAGAATTTGAGTCAACATACTATGGATGACTCTATTCACTGCTTCCTCATGGGTTAATGGATTCGATGCCTATTTAGTAGTTTGAGTCTACGATCAAGAAAGCTTCATATGATGGCATTCTCTACCAAAAATGAGCGCTGGAAATGCTTCCCCTACTGGACTTAAAGATGATCACTTTTTAAAGATTTTCCTTTCCAATTGTTTGCGTTTTCTGCCTACGATTAAACCATTAGCAAGTAAACCGCCTTCTGCCACCAATTTCATAGAGAACTTTAACACTCTGCCTAGCCACTTTTTTACACATATTTATTTTGGTGTGGTGTACAAGATCGACAACTTCTCCATTGGGTCTCCTTAAATGCGCGTTCTGCCATCGTCTAAGTGCACCTACCCCCCCCCCCCAGCAATCTTGTGGTGGTGGTGGTGGTGGAAAAACTGCAACTTTTTTCCTTAATATTACATGTCCCAACGTATTGTAGGTAAAATAAACTAAAGCATATAGTCATGGACCAGTGTAATATAATCGCTAGATTAATCTGAGATCAAGGGAGGAAGTGAAACCCCCTTAAGCCATGCCGCAATAGACTAAAAATAAACCCGATATGGAGCTCAATTAAGAAGTTCGGAAAAAGGAACTCTTTTTAAGATTGAGAAAGTTTTGAAGTGAAGATAGCACACACACACTTAGTGCTTTTAAGCAAACCGCTCCAAGATTTTTTCAGTGCTGTTTTAGTGCAAATCGGAGTCAAGCGCAATCAATCCCCAGAGGATAATTCATAAAATTCAATGAGCAGAATTAATTCCAAAGGCTATTCAGAGGGTAGTTCAAACAAGACTCCTGAATAAAGTCTCCTTTATGATGCATCAATCCAATAATTCCAAAGGCATATAAGCAGGCGTAGCTTCATAATTCTGCAAATCAGTTAGCCCCAGAATTTTACTGCCCTCTTAGAGACTAAACAGTATCTCTTAATATATTTTCAGTCAGTAGATTGCTACCGTCTGACCGAATGATAAATTGCCACGGAGACAGAACCACTAGAAGGTAATCTGTTTCGTTTTCGCCTTTGCTAAGATCTGTACCCTATGTGCCTTTTTCCAAAGAGGTTACACTTGACACAGCGAACAAGGACGTGATCCACTCCAAATGCGTGTTTTTATGGCTGTTTTCTGAGTTATTTCGTTTGGTTTCCAATAAGGAAATCAAAGCAATAAACATTCATAGAATCTGAAGTATGCGACCACTGAGTCAGATGGTATGGGTTCAAATCCTTCACTGTTAACCCATTTCTTACCCGCCTATGATCTTGTGTTCCACTTGTAACGGCCTCTCTCTTATTACGTAGTGCCAAAAAATGATCCAAAGCAAAAAACAGACCCTTTAATCAGTCATGCAGATTCGACAGGGAAGAGAGATCCAATTTGGCCAATTCAAATTTTCCAATAAAAAAAATTGACCTGTATTTCCCATCTATTTTAAAAGTGAGGGGTGTGCGATAAACTTACCTCCACATGGTGCTCCCCGGACAACGTATACTCATACGGCAAAAATGTTTACTTCTGACTTCAAATTACCATGATCCCCGAAATGCCTTATACGACCACTTCCGCGATACTCATTTCACCTTACCTTTTTTTCTGCCTTTGTGTCTGTCTCTTTTACATCTGCGAGTCAGTCTTCTGTTCCCCCTCCCCACTCGACTTTTTGTGACTTTCAAGAGGGTGATCACTATTTAAACCTGCACCCCGCCCCCCCCCCCCCCCCCCCCCCCCCCCCCTCGATGTCCCCTTGGGGACTAAATTCGTTAATGCAATTCTCTGCATTTTTTGAAACTACTTTTGCGCTTCATTCAAAGAGAAGGAAAACCACCTCTCCCCATACAAAAAAAGTAGCTTCCTCTCTCTATGTGTGTCTGTGTCTCACGAAGGTGAGTGCAACGGAGATAATGGAGCGCGCACGAAGGTACTAAATCTCACACATTGAGACGTGCTTTTAGGGAAACTTGACGTGGGCAAGAAAATATTGTCAGCAAAACACTCCTACCACGAGACAAAATAAATAAGGCATATTGAGTTGCGGGAAAAAGGAAAATCCACGTCATTCGTGAGGTACGGAAAATGTAGCATCAATGAAGTAACAATTTTTTTGCTCTAGAGCAATGAACTTGTGCACAACTAGATCGTGCCTAATTAATAAAAGTGTTAATTGTGGGCACAAGCCATTGGGCACAATAAGTGGAATCAAAGAACAAAAGATCTAATAGACTAGGAGTTAATAAATAACCATAGAACACAACAAGAGGTCATTATGCTTTCATGACCGATAATGACAGCATAAGATTGGGTATGCAATAAATGAATAACGACAGACCTTAATATGATCTGTTATGATAACGAACGTGGAAGTGAAAGGTTGTTTACGTGGCATTGATAGTGAATAGCCCCATGCACGAGGAAGTGGTATTTCATTATCGAAGGGAGTGAATATATCCACTACGACGCTTATTAATGTATTTGATAGTTTTTTTCCCAAATAGGCAAAACGTAGACGAAGTAATTGTGCGACAACAGCGACACTGAGAAGCCATAGACGCACAAATAAAATCGACATAAAAGTGACTGCATAGAGCATGATTTAGTGAATTAGCAATGCAGTAAATAAGACAACGCAATCAAAAAATTGGGGTAGCTCAAGAGTTCAAACGCTAGTTTTTACATGACAATTTAATTATATCTGTACCGCTCGTAATTGAGTCGATTGAATAACTTCAAAACCTCAGGAGAACAGCGTTTAGGAACTTGGCCAACTTCTTTAATGACCAAACTTAGCGTAAGAGGCGATTGACTATTCAGAACATTGGTTTTTCACCAATGAGTATCATACTCGTGATCTATGATTCAACAGACGAGTCGAGGTGGAATTCAGACTAACCTTCATAAAAAACAATAATTAAATTCAGTGAATTCAATCACATACAACAATGAAGTACATTAAAGCGCCTACGAGAGAGAGAGACATACACACACAAATGAATTCATTTACGAAATCACAAAAAACGAGATCTTACCATCAATCCACCTTAAAAGCGACTTCAAAGTCCAAATTCAAGCGCTGGAGCTTGAAGTGAATTGAATCAATCGCACAACTTGCATGTCATGGCAGGCAATTTGCCAAAGCGCCCGATGAAGCGCAATCGGGTTGGGGGCTTTAAGCAAAAAGGCGTGTGTGGAGAAGGCAAACGCACCCCCCGAAAAACCGAAGAGGGGGCCGAAACCCACTTTCGGTTACTTGGAGTGATATTTCGTCAATTCATTAGCACGATTCATACTAAACTGTGATAGGGCACGACAAAAAAGGCCATCAACGGCGCTAATAGTTTCAAATGTCCGACTTCTGAAGTTAGAGGTCAAGAAAGAGGCTAGTTTGAAGGGGGGGGGGAAGAATGACGCTCTAATGACCACTCTCCAGTATATAAGGCATGATGTCAATCTCTCAGTTCAGCTCTTGATTGCGCATTAATCCCCCTACACATGCTACTGCCATTTCTTCGCTATGAATAGGAATACTGAATTTTAAATAGCACATAAGAGGATTCACCCAAGCGAATGTAAGAGTGGATCTGTGCGATATTGATGGTTTTGCAGCTATTTATAGCGAAGAGGAGTAGACAGAAAGAAAGATGAAAATAAGGAACTAGTTGTAAACGATAAGATATCGAATGAACGAACACAGCATGACTGCATTTAAAAGGACCGAAAGTCGAAACACGATAACGTGTTTTCAAGATTAAAAAAGTTTAACTGAGTACTGAGCAGATTAGCAAAATTACTACTGAAAAAGGCGTAATTGAGTTCAATGAGTGCAACCTTTAGACAGCCTTAACATTTTCGTTTAATTTATTTAATTAGAATGTTATATGGAAGTCTACTTTCATCAAATAAGGTGAGAAAAAAGGCTAAAAGGATGGCTTACTCTGGAGATATTCAAATGACGTGTCAGAAATCACATCAATTGCAGGACAGACGACAGAGTGGGGATTTTGGGCGACATGGGCGATGAGAGGTTCCAGCCAACCTTCAGTGGCTTCACAGTGTGCATCAAGAAACGCAAGAGTGCTACCCCTAGCCTCTTTAGCACCTGCCAAACGAGCTCGAATAAGACCCGATCGCTGGGGAAGGCGTATCAGGCGCACCCGGGAACCCAAGGCTTTCACGTAAGTAGTTAAACTATCACCAAGGTAGTCTTTAAAGGAAAAGAGGCAACAGGTTGCATTACTCTGCGTAAGAATATTAAAATAAAATACATGCGTAATATTAAAATAATTGTAATCAACGCCAGCTAAAAAAAAGATGTGGCATTGTGTGAACAAAGCTTACGGAGATCTGCCCGCTTACCATTTTAGCCATAACGTCTCTGCCAAGGTGTTAAGGCTGTAAATTACGAAATACCATGTGAGAACATTTGCTTTCGATAATGTTTGGAAGGATAATGTTAACTTTTCGGGTTTTAATACCGATGAAATTAAATTTGTCAATATACACCAAACATTGAAGACAGGAATTTGCTGTAACCAGGGCCGAGGGGGTGGGGCGGGCTAATGAGCTGTGCAGTTCTTGATATCAGCGTTTGAGAATTATTTACGAAAGACTAGAGATAAATAATGAGCTTCGAACTACAAAACTACATTAGGGAAAAAGAAACACGAACTGTTTGATAAGTACAATATTTCAATAGATTAACACAATTTTTGATGAACCAACTTCATTTAACCCCACCCACCCAACAAGGCCCTTTCCTTTCTCATCATCATTTAATGAGTTACACTTGCTTCTTTTACTATACTTGAATACTTTCAATAAACAAACTTACTTTGTTTTAGCATTAGCAAAAGCAAGACAACTTGACAAAACAACCCCCCATCTCTTGACCTTTTGCTTTGAACAGCTGCGCTGTCTCAAATACCCCCTCCCACCCCCTCCCATCTCCACAAGAAAAGTAGGTGAAACTTTCAGTTTGCCATACGTGATAAATAATCAATCAGTAAAAAGTGCTGTATATTTAACAATTATAAAATTGTTTTCCACCCACGGTTAAAAAGCAGTTAAATTATCATTAAAATCTGTTACGGCCCAAAATGATTTGGAACTAATAGAACGAAATAAGAGGTGGAAAAAGCATCTTGCCTGGGTTGAAAAGTATTAGGTTAATTATCCTTAAATAAATAAGCATAATACTATCAAGTTGGAAATTCTATTCTAATTTGTTGGCAAAATGAATGCTTACTTGAGGGGTATCATTGAGTTACTTATTTCTGGGTAGTAAAAGTCTGATCGTTTAAAAATACTAACTCGTTGCCTTCATATGAGTTATATTAAAGCAATAATTCGAAGACAAGCATCACAACAGTTAGCTATATACGCATTTTACTGAAAGTGGGAAAATTTTCCCCTTGGTAGCAATGGTAGTGAAAATACGAAAACAATATTTCCCCCTAAACAAAAATCAATGCCTATTTTTTGTGAATGAACTTGAGTAACAATTAATAGATTATCGATCGATTAGTTAGTACGATAAAAATACAAACTTATCGTAAAATTGAGCTGTCAATATGAATTTAAAACTCGAATTTGATGATTACGAGGTTGACATAAGCACAAAATTGTAACAAAAGCCTCATTATAAGTACAATCGTCGATAAATAGTAATCGTCAGTCAAACAGAACATATCAAAATCGTCTTTTGAGACTAGACGAAAATTGTTACATTTCAATCAGAATTTAAGTGATAAAAGCGCGTTCTTAACGCTCCATAACAAGTTTTTTTGCATGAAATTGAAATAAGACAGAATGCTAAATGAACTGAAGGACACTTGCAAGCTGGACTTAAGGCAAAAGGTCAGGAGGTATTCTTAAATAAACAACTCGATTTTGGTTTATGCCCATAAAAAGAATGCCAAAAATGATAGGCAGTCAGTTAGAGTATAGCGAATGATTTCTGAAGTTTTCAAGCAATTGAGAAATTGGTATTTGATACCCCCCCCCTTCCCCGTAGGTTTCATTGTTATTGTCTAAGATAAATTAGGACTACTATTAAAAGAGTATCAAATTAGAGGGATCCAAAAAAATAGACAGATGAAGGGAGAGAGCAGAAATACCGGCAAGGTTCCAGGCATTAAAGTGTCATACACCATTCCAGGTATAGATTCGTTAGACTCTTCAACCTCTAGCACTAGAGTAGAAATCACTGGATCATATTCGCATGTTGCAAGATTCAAGTTTCACAATTTGCCCCAAAACGGTCGAGTGAATTAGAAACTACGACCTTCTGAGCCAAGTTCGATGCAAATGAACGCAAGGAATAAAACTGGAACACACATATAAGAGCTGGTGAATTTGCAGAGAAGGTTAACAGTGAATGATTATGTGGATTGGAAAGAGGAAGTCTTAGGAGGAAAAGAGGCAGTCACGCAACAAATGTTTCAATTGAACTTCCAGCAAATAAAAACAAGCAAGTGCAGAAACATGCAAACACTGTAAACCTGCGTTTTCTGACAGACCTACCCTATTCCTTAATGCTTTTGTTTTTTTCTTTTCTCCTCACAACTAAACAATTGATACATAAGGGAGAAAAAAAATTACGGCAAAAAAGTCCACTCTCTCTCCACTTCAACCAATAATCTTTTAGTTGAAGAACTTTTTCATTTAGTACACAAATTTAGACGAAGCTAATTAAAACAACCCTTAAATAAAATCAATACCAGAATGTGGAGCGCGTATTTACCGTATAGACCTCCAACAAAAAAAAATAGCTTGAAGTTAAGCTTAAATTTGCAACTGTGATACTGATAGGAATCTTTTCAGCAGAAAATCTTGTCGCGACTTAATTTCCGTACAAGTAGCAAGGAGAGGGAAAGAACTGATGGCTGTGATAGAATGTTGTCACATTGTAAAATGCAGTTTGCCTAATTAGTCAGAAAGAAAGTTGCTTCCAATTCCTTAGAAAAAGGCAAAACGCGATGAAAATATGAGGAGTAAACAAAAGTAAATGAAAGTGGCATGATCATATTAAGCTTTACTAAATTTTAAGTTGTCTCAACTGAATTCAGGGCTTTGGCCACTTTTCCTAAAATAAATATTAGATAAATAGTATTTACTTTCAACAATTCAACCTCATTTTTCCCTGGGTATTTACTTAAGATGGGAGAAAGATAAAAACATTGATCACTGGGGCTCTTGATAAGCGTGTAGCTTACTAATGCTGGTAGACGTTTCATTTGCCTCACACGAGTGTGCTGGCAGAAGAAATGGATAAGCACTCGAGAGAAAAATAATTGAATGACTCAGGCGACAACGATAACACTCCCCTCCCCCCCCCCCCCCCCCCCCACCCACTCAGACTGCAGTTCAAAAAATGACCATTCTAGAAATTTGAAGCTTCCAGGATGATTTAAGACCACTCGTATAAAATGTAAAAAAATGGGAGATGGCAATTCACCTTCGGGAATAAAAGAAGGGATTGAATCGTTTCATCATTACGTGGGATTATAAATTTAAAATCAAGTCTATGCATATCGTATTTCAATTTAAACCATATTTTTCGTAAATGCTTAATTAAATTATGGCCAACTTCAAAGAGGATATACTTATAATGAAATCAGATCTTCGTTCCAATAGAGCTTTAACTATCATATGAACAGTAAAGCAGTGTAGATAATGAATTTTCCCAAGATAAGGATTAAAGCAAATATTAAAAAAATCACCAAGTTCCGAAAACTCTTTAGGAGGGGTGGGGGAGGAAGAATCAAGATAATAAAAAATCCTAATGATGAAGACTAATTTCACTAGTATCAGTCGACTTTGATGGGCACTGTATCCGCTGAACGTGGGTCACAGGCATTTGATGAGACTAGCTCCTGTGGATTACCCGACTTTCATTCAGAAGATTGACAACTTCAGATCTGTGTTACCCAGGTGCAGTATATGCATACCGGACAAGTAAAGATAATTAAATGAGCAGTAGAATTTTTGACAAATATTTGCAAAGTGTATACAAGTTCACCTGCTGGTATATGCAGTTTTCCTAATCGATGTACTAAAGTTGCACCATCAAAAGACAAATTCACCAATTGCTTCTCATTTTCTCACGTCCATACGTGCATCAAGAAGTAAAACATCTGCAACAGTTAGTCACTAGGAGTTGCAAAGGAAGGTAACAAAGTTCTGCTCAAACTTGAAGAGTACCGGTTCAGTACTCACATCTAACGTAATTGAACTGGGAAATTGAACACATTTAATGAGAAAAATAGCAATATATATAAAAGTGATCTACATGCGGTAGGTGGTTTCATCCACGTTGCATCACCTTATTAAAATAACAACGGATAAAATTACTTTTTTTACTAAAAAAGACGAATTATGAGAAAAAAACCTGCTGAAATTAGATGGATAATATTCTGACAATTTGTCCAATCTCGAAGGCCGATATTCTATGACGATGTTTTATTTATGGGAAAATCGTTGAATTTCATAAATGGAGATCGATATAAAGTTATACTTTAAATTTTACATCTCACAAACCAAATTTATTTGATTGTGGAAGAAAATATGCGCCATTTCAATAGTCTTTGCTGTAGAACCTTTATTGCTGATATAAGCGAAGATTTGGGCAATTGTTGCAAGCAGACATAAAGAAGATAGATGAACAAAGATTGCATTCGCAAACAGTTTCTTAAGCCAATCTGAAATCCTCATCACGGAAGCTGGGGTCTGGAGTTTTTAACATGACAGTTCGAGCGATTTTGTACTGATATATTCATAGTTTTTCTGCATTGATTTATCAACATCTTTCACTCGAACAATTTATTTTCAGACTTCTAGGGCATTTGAACGTCTGGAGATCTGAACATGGATTCACTTTCAGATCACTTTGCAATGTCACTTAATATCTTGCTCAAAGGTAAAATGGTTGGACAAATTGAGATTATCGAAACGAATTGAATGAATGCTTTAGTTAAACAGAGCATTTTCCTGAGGCAATGACAGTTTCCCAGGGCAATAAAATGCCAAATCTAATGCAACGTTTGCCAAAAGGGGGGATGGGAGTGGGGGAAGAAAGGGTGAGACAATCGATTGGCCGCGAAAAATAACTATTGAATACTCGACAGGAAAGTAGCGATATGATAACTAGCATCAATTGAGCTGACCAATTCATTTCAGAAATACTCGCAGACTAACAATTTGAGGAAACAGCACGCGCATGGGCAAAGCTATTTCCAGATGCGAATTTATTAAAGCCTCACTCAGAAACCCGATGTTATAGTGACAAGTAATGGCTTAAAGTAGTAGAAATTCCACCAACAACTAAATTTTATATTTAAAGACCATCCAAACACAAATCGGAACACTTATTCTCAATAAGCATTCGTTTTTTATATTGTGGATAGAAATAAGTCAAACTAAAGAAACTGTACGACACCTAAAATGGGGATTGCTAGATCTTGGCAATAATCAAGTACCGTAAGAATCAAAAAAGGATCTAACCGAAGACTTAATAGCTAGCAAAAAGTAGCGAATAGCAAGTGAATGAGGATTGCTATAAGGCGATTTTGGATTGGAGAAAAATGCGGAAATTAAGAATGAGAAAAAAACTAATTATTTTGCACTGTACTGAAAGGCGAATACCATTCTTATTCATTAAATGATTACCAATTGTGTACGAGACCCTATATCATTAAAGCTTACACCCACTAGCCAAGAATGAAACAATTATAATTGAAAAGTTAGTCAAAATAATGGCTCTGAAAGTTAGAAGGAGATATTCAGCACAAACCTGAGATGAGACAGCATTTTTGCATAAAATTCCCGAATTTTGATTAAGATGAGTCATAGTGACTCTCTGCGACATTGGTAGAGTAAGTACTAACCTAAGAATCCCTCTATCAAGAAGCATATAATAGTTCGATGACACTTGCATCGATTTTTTAGTAGGGGAACAATTAATTTACTACCACCAATTGATATGAATGATCCCAGGATGAAATCGTAGGTATTTATTGAGAACAGTCGAGCGACATTAATTAATTTATATTTCTACCCTCAGTAAGATTGTAAACGTGGTAATTAATGGGTAATAGTTAAAGACGCTCTATAAATGATGAATTCGGTTGGCCAAAAGTACTGAAGCAGATTGACATGCAGATAATAATCAAGTGGAAAGCGATAGGTTGGAAAAAAACAACACAATACGCTATGGAATGACATTAATCTTCTTTACGAGAATTGGAAAATTAATAAACACCTTGTAAGGCCATAGACAGTACAACAGCTGCAGTATAAAGTAGTAAATTTGCAAATCTAGGAAATTCAATGATTAGTAATCCAAATAATCTGTGGCCCAAATATAGATTCGTATTTATATTTGTTGAAATATAATTGTTATTCCCCATATTTAAGCAGGTATCTCTTTTGACGCCGTCTTAGCATCACACGGTAGCAATAGAGTTGCATTGCTGATGTCTTGACTGTTAGAAGAAAATTTCCTGTGGGGGGGGGGGGGTGTGTGTTACCAACTCGCCATCTCATTCGATCAACTGGTCAATATATATATATATATATCGTGAATATTGAAGCGAAGCATCCGAAATAGCTCCCAAATAAAATTCAAGGAGGGATGTGCGATAGGCGTACCTCCACGTGGGCGCACCCTGGGCAACGTATACTCATACGGCAAAAAAGTCTATTAACTGGCAGTTGACTTCTCAATTCAAACTACCATGACTCCACCGTATGTCATATTTGACTACTTTCACAGTACTCACCTCACCCTCGTTCTACCTTTTCTACCCTCGTCTTTGAAACACTCTTCTGTCCCACCCCCTCTATCGACTTTTTCACTTTGATGTTCCTTCCCCTTTGTGAAGCCTGAAGTCAACTAAAGGGCTAATGATGACTATCAAAACGCCTGCCATTTGATATAAATAAATTCAAGGATCATGTTCTGTAGGTCATCCTCCATATATGCCTGGCATTTCATTCTGCTTCTAATAACCCTCCTCAACTCACAAACATATTGGGTCATTTTTTGGCATAGTTTTGCAATGCCATAAGTAGTAAATACATTTCTAAAACTCCTCTCGAACTATTTTGAAAATGTAGTATGTGCCCGATGACTCTCATACGTCTCTTCATCCGCCAATATAATGAATACACATGTTGACTCATAGTTTAAGCGCCACATATATAATAAAATGGTTTTTTATTACCAAATAAATGAAGAACTCGAAATCTGTTAAGCACTTTATCGTACATAAATGAGCTCCATTTACCACAAACTGAGTTTTTCTACCTCACTATGCTATCCCATTCACCTCCAACTCACAATGCCCTCTCTTAACGCTTTTTTCCTCCAACTTTTCTTACCTCGATCATTATTCAATAATAGTGTTCGAGATCAATAACTGAAGATCTTCTGAGTTAGGAAAAGTTCATTGCATCCTATTAGCTTTCAGACCATTGGAAATATAGGCTAATAGCAGCTTTATTGGTCGAATTAATGCCACTTGGAATTTTTAACACCATTCTGGGATTTTCTTACAACGCAAACTTTAGTTGAATGCAGATAAAGCCAACTCACCACGGTCACTAAAATCATCAACGAGAATAACCTCCTGGAGAAGTTGGGGCGGCGATCGATTGAGGACGGAATGGACAGTTCGAAGGAGTGTGGACCAGGCCTCGTTATGGAAGACAATTATCACACTAGTGTTGAGACCAGACTGCAACGCCTTCTCCATCTGTCCGCCATTTCGACATCTGTTTAAAGTAAACGAAAAGGGGATACAAAGTTGAGGTGCAAGCGAATGGTAACTCAAGCAGCTGGCCAACACTCTGTTGCCTATGTAATGAAATTAGTTCATTCATAAACAGTACCAAATTGAGAGCTAATGATAAGGTATAAGAGGTCACTCTCAAGAGTTTCGAGACTTGCGCCTATCCGACTTCTTCTACAAAGCGTTTTCTAACTAGTCTGCTAGTCTATCGCCAACGGAAATCCAGCAAAAACTTACCAGATGTCAAATAAAACGACCTCAGCTATATAAAAAGCTAAAGTATTATCTTTATTAATAGAAAATTATGCCACTTAAGAAAAAATAAAAGTTTATTTGCTTTTAGTTAGGTAAATACTACCGTAAAATACAATTTCCGCAATCAATTAAAACTCTTTCCAACTGTTTTTTTATAGTTTTTCGATCTAACTTTGAACAAAAACTCGACTATACTCCATGAAGCTGCCAGATGGATTGAATGAGGTTTTGTGAATGTGAAAGAAGAGGCAGAGTCGACGTAATTCCCCAATTTGCAACAATGGCCACAATCAACGTGGAAGAATTAGCTCTTTTCTCTAAAATAAAACTGGACTTTTATCTTCTAACCTCTAATCTGATCTTCACAATTGTTTACTATAAACTTCGGACCCAACTGGTTTGACCATAAGGAATTAATCCAAATATGTCTCAACGAATGGTTGAAAGAAGCTTGAGAAGGGTCAGTCCTGGCTCGGAGAAAGGATTAGGAGCTTAATTCGAGCCCAACAATTGTTATTTCCACCAACGTCGCAAGTGATTCACTTCTCGATGCCATTATCCCCTTGGCGCAAAAGAGGACGAATCCTTCAACTTGAAAAAATAACGAAGAGTATCATTCATCCGTGTATTTTTTGTTTTACTAAGAGCTAACGCGGAGACACTCATTTGAGTTAATATTGCCACATTTAAATCTTTTAAACAAAACTTGACATTGACCGACTCCAAGCACTTGACAACAAATGTTAGCAAGAGCAGGAGTTCAAGACGCTGATGAAAGAAGTGCAGCATAGAATACCTGACGTGATCTTTGACATCCCCCCCCCCTCCTTTGAGGTTGAACTCTCCTTTACCTTCAACAATAAAATTGAATTTATTGCTCACAGAAATAATGTTGAACAATTGGTATACCAGAAAAAAAGTTTTGAGAGTTCCTTGAAAGATGCGAGATACCTTATTGGCATCTCTAATATTATGAGAGCGTTATACAAGCAAATTCGTGCTTGAACATGCACTATGGGAAATGCTCCCCTAATGCAAATGTGACATTATTATTATTATTATATCAAATGGCAGGCGTTTTGATTGGTATCATTAGCCCTTTAGTTGACTTCAGACTTCACAGAGAGAAGGAACATCAAAGTGAAAAAAATCGAGAGGGGGGGGGGACAGAAGTGTTTCAAAGAAGTAAAAGAGGCAGACACAAAGGTAGAAAATAGGTGAGGTGAGTACTGTGAAAGTAGTTGAATATGACATACAGTGGGATGATGGTATTTAAAGGCCAGAAGTCAACTGCCGGTTAACAGACCTTTTTGCTGTATGAGTATACGTTGCCCAGGATACACCACGTGGAGGTAAGTCTATGACATTAAAGTGTTAAATATTCACTTAATGAGCTTAATTCAATCACTAGAAAAATAGGGATTTGTAAAGCACAAAGAGCTTTTACAATGATATCCATCCCATTTTAAACAAAACTAAACCCACTTGAAGTAAGGAAGTAGGCCAGAAGTTCGAGTCTTGAGAGTATACGACGGTGCTTTGACAAAAGTGATCAGCATACATTAGTAAGCCCTAAATTTCTACTATTTTAACTAGATAATTACCAAACTAACGATCTTTGCAGATATATTTACCAAATTCAAAAATGCTTAATGAGATTCCAAGAACTGATATTAAATTTTGAATTCCTATCAACTCTTCGTCCAAGCCACAAAGAGGGCGAACACATGTTCTCGTTGCCATAGCAAAATTTTAGTACCATTCAATGCGAAATATGTACACCATACAGCAATTCATATTAGTTCATATTAAGATTTAAGGGATAAGCATTAGTTAAGTAACACCTGGTAGAATACAAAATACTTTTATTACATGACTGTAGTTTAGGCTTGACAGTAACCTGTTTGGGGCCTTATCTATGCCAATTCATAATCGACAATATCGTTGAGTCATAAAGGGAGTATTTCATCACCAAATTTAAAACTAATTCAGCCGCTCTTACTAGCCAACATCCCCAATAATAAGCTACCAAGCATTAAATAGCCGATTATTCGAAAACTAGACAACTTAATACTTAACTGCGAAGCAGTTAACTGTAAAGTCAAAACACCCAGATGAACAATAGTAGGACGTGACACAAAGTGGCCTTGACAATCATTGAGTATGCTATTACGCTAATCTAGAGTTGACTTCAGAACCGAATGCAATAGATGAGGGTAACCTTGTGGTGATTGGTTACCAGGCTATCAAACATTTTGTTAGTAAATAGCCCAATGAGGGACCACTTATTAACACACAGACACGTGGGCCAACAAAAATGTGTTTTACACTTAATCAGTATCACGGTGCAGAAAGCGGGATCGGTCACTGTTGTAAGCTGATCGATTATTTCCCCCCCCCCCCCCCCTCTTGCACTCCGATGTTTGGTGGTTCATCTATGCAACTATCTTACCCTTGGAGGTCCTTATGCCATTTCGTTTTATTCCCCCCTCCCCCCCCCCCCCCCCCCCCTATCTCGAGGTTGTTCAACAAATTAACGTACGGGCAGTTAACCAATAAAAAGTAAAACGGATATTGGAGGTAGTGGTTGGAGGTGCTAGGGTTCAGTTCTCACAAGATATGGCATTTCCCATTATTAAACGACTCTGTTAGGATTGGAACGAATTGAAATCAAAACAGCCACAGATAACATCCAAATGGCCGCTAAAAAGCCTATTTAACAGGTAGTAGGTAGAAAAAATACGGGGCATGGAAGTGTGCGTTAAGGGCAATGCATGTCCTAATAATCGTTCCCCTAGACGAGTGGTTGTCTAAAAAGAGAGTATTAATCATCGGGTCTTAGGTGATTTTGACCATAACGCCACCCCCCCCCCCACACAAAAGAGCGCCCCATAAAGCCATCCAAGTTGTAGGGACCAAATATTTAACAATAAATTTACGAGAGTTAGACCACTGTTGTGAACGCGCAGGTGAAGAAGTGGGAAGGAAGAAAAGACGAAGAAGAAGGCCAGGCAGATGGGAGGGAGTGGGGAACAAAAGGAAACTCTTCCATGTGTGGTAATGACAGGTTGACGGGATTTCGCATTAAAACAAAGCGATTTGAAGGTTATTTGGAATAATCAAAACAGAAATTTGATCTCAAAAATTAATAAGAACATAGAGCAATCAAAGAGAAAAACAATTATTTGAAATTGGCTTGGAGCAGACTGAGCTGCCCCTAGGACCTTGGAGGCCAAATTTTTACGTTTGATTTTTGGAATACTAGAGCATGACACAATAAACTCTGTGCCTACAAATCACAAAAGTGAACATCCGATATAATCCGAAATACAAAGGAAACGATACTTGATAGTATTCTCTTCTCACTTGTTGTGGAACTACTTATCCATTTCCTAGGGTGCGCAATAGACTTACCTCCACGTGGTGCACCCTGGGCAACGTATATTTAGACTTACCTCCACGTGGTGCACCCTGGGCACCGTATACTCATACGGCAAAAAAGTCTATTAACCGGCAGTTGTTGCGATAGACTTACCTCCACGCGGTGCACCCTGGGCAACCCACTCATACGGCAAAAAAGTCTATTAACCGGCAGTTGACTTATCACTTCTCATACGGCAAAAAAGTCTATTAATCGGCAGTTGACATCTTGACTTCTGACTTCAAACTACCATGACCCCACTGTATGTTACAAAGTATACTCATACGGCAAAAAGTCTATAAACCGGCAGTGGACTTCTGACTTCAAACTACCCTCACCCCACTATATGTCACAACTTCTCACTTCAAACTACCATCACCCCACTGTATGTCATTGTGTATGCGCATACGGCAAAAAAGTCTATAAACCGGCAGTTGATCTAACCCTAACACGGCAAAAAGTCTATAAACCGGCAGTTGACCTCTGACTTCAAACTACCATGACCCCACTGTATGTCATATTTGGGCAACAGACCCATACGGCAAAAAATCTATTACCTGGCAGTTCAAACTACCATACCTATAAACTGGCAGTTGACTTCTGACTTCAAACTGCCATGATCCCACTGTATGTCATATTCGACTACTTCCACAGTACTCACATCACTGTATGTCATATTCGACTACTTTCACAGTACTCATCTTACCTTTTCTCTGCCTTTATATCTGTCTGTCTCTTTTACATCCGTGAATCACTCTTCTATCCCCTCTCTCGACTTTTGTGACTTTGATGTTCCTCCTCCTCTCTGTGAAGCCCAAAGTCAACTAAAGGGCTAATGATAACCATCATAAAGCCTGTCATTTGATATAAATAAATAAATACTTATCCATTTCCTGAGTTTAGATTTCTTACCACAAGTAGTAAAATACTACTATTGGCATCCTATTTAACAGGGAAATAGCCGATTTCCATATTCCAGCTTAAAAAATAAGAGCTATTTAGGCCTAACTCAAGTGTATTTGAGGTCGTTGAGTGCATACACTAAGAAGGAGAAAGTATATCGATGTACATGTATCTATCGTACGGCTTTTACAGTGGTTGGCTGGTGTCTGTCCAAAGATGGGGATTTGAAAAATTATCAACTGATGAGTCAGATCTGTGTGTGGCAGGTAAGCAACTAATGGCAGCGAAGCGTTCCTTTACATTTTTGCATGTAAAAAAGAGTACCAACCTACAACAAACAATAGATACTGCATGCAAAAAAAATTTGAGTCTGTTTTGCAGAACTATTTGCAGTAACTTAGTCGTGTACATAGCCCTCTCCCACCCAATCCACAAAATTGCCAGAAGATAATGTGTTTTCCAAGTTCAGATTCTGCCTTACAATTAAAACTCCTAACTGTTTTGTCTCTATTGTGACCTCAAAAAAGCAATAAACCAAACAATTTCTTAGTCTGTGTAACAAATAACTTTGAGCAACTAACGAAATTCAATAATAAAATGTAGAGCTATGGAGAACAGTAGTTATCGATCTAATATGCATTATATTTAAGTTGAATTCGGTTGTTTCCACAAAGTTTTACATTCGCAGTTTCGCCTGACAAATCCCTAGAAAAACACAACACATTAAGCCCACCAAATAAGCAAATTTGTGATCTGAGCTTCAATTTATATTGATAGACTTATATTATATATATTAGATTGATTTATTGATAGATTATTATTGATAGGCAGTTATAATGACAATGGTTAAAAAATTGGTCAAAGTTAACAGCGGCTAATAAATAAAGCGAAATTTCATTTAAATGTCCATTATACTATTTTACAGAAAGTTGTTAAATCATCATTTCAATGTAGATATATTATTATTATTATTTCAAATGGCAGGCGTTTTGAATAGTTATCATTTGCCATTTAGCTGACTTCGGGCTTCACAGAGGGGGAGGAACATCAAAGTGATAAAAAGTTGAGAGGGGGGGGGGACAGAAGAGTGTTTCAAAGACGAAGGTAGAAAAGTTAGAGAAAAAGGTAAGATGAGTACTGTGAAGTTGTGGAATATGACATACAGTGGGGTGATGGTAGTTTGAAGTGAGAAGTCAACTGCCTGTTAACGCCACTTGAAAACTAATAACTAACATAAAAATATTCAAAAAATAGCAAAAATACCATCTTTGTTATGATCACTTGTGAATTTTTGTCCTCCTAGCCACCTCAAATATGTTCAATTTAAGGTATTGATTATAATCTTTGCACAGGGAGCTTTTCTACCTCAAAAAAAACGCAATGCAGAGGAGTGAGGATTTGAGGAGATAAGCAGCCATTACAATCGCACTAAGGGGTATGCGATAGACTTACCTCCACGTGGTGCACACTGGGCAACGTATGCTCATACGGCAACAAAGTCTATTAACCGGCAGTTGACTTCTCACTTCAAACTACCATCACCTCACTCTATGCTATATTCGACTATTTTCACAGTACTCACTTCACCTTTGTTCTACCTTTGTGTTTGTCTCTTACATCTTTGAAAC
>UZAE01013215.1:0-25174 GCA_900617975.1 Rodentolepis nana | reverse complement strand
GGGGGGGGGGGTATGTTATCCTTTAATAAAATTAAACAATTGGCTCAAGAACTCGAGCAGTACCCTGTGCTTTAAATTTAGCACGTCATAAAAATTAGCTGTCAACTCTTGAGACCTACTCAAACATAACGAAAGACATGCATACTTTTGATAATACCAATATTTGTTTTTACAAACAGCAGCAGTTCAAAAGTTACAGTTTGTTTTATTGTGGAAATCGACTAATGCTGATTAGCGCTAGGTCAAATAAAGTTACATTGGAGGGAATGAAAGGGTGCAGTGGGAGAAGTGAAGATTTCACTTAATTTTCGACTAGGGTCTGTATAATATCCATTAAATGGCAGTTCACCTCTCGTTTTTTTTCAATACTTACCAACCGGGGAAAAAGTAATCAAGTGTCTTAAGGCGAATTATTCTTAACATAACATAGGTTAGAGCCATTTGATCTAGCTCAGTTTCACAAACTGTGTGGACTCCAGGCGAATGCGGTTTGTTATCTTATGATCAGATCTGGTTTTCTTCATGCTGTGAAAGCTCAGCTTTCACAGAATTTAGTTCTTTCCAGGCTATGATTTAGCGTTCTTAAAAGTCCATGTTTTTTTAAGTTTTCATTTAATTTTTTAGAAGGTATTGAATCGCGCTGCCAATCGTGTTTATTAGGCAAATCCACCTCTCAGCAATTTTTAAATTCAACTCTGTTACATCTCACTATTCTCCTAATGTTAAATGCCACCACTGTGGATGACTTGTGATGCATCCTGCAATTTTGGCATTTGAAAGCGTTGGCGTTCTTTATTTATTACAAATTTCTGCATTTTTGAATTCTTTGTCCCTTTCATCATTTCTCTTCCCAACTTAAGTACAAATTCATCCATTTTCCTACAGTCACACACAAAAATTTGCAAATTTTTTAATTGTGTGAAGAAACTGGTTTCAATTAATAGAAAGTTCAACAGATGATGAAGCGAAAGGCAGCCAAACAAGTCAATGTGTCAACGAGGCCCCCCAACTTCATGGAATTTTTAAAGTCGGTTAAGCTAGGTTTAATAAAAAAATAACTCAATTTTCATTAATCAGACCCTGGTTAGACAGGAAACGTTTATCTACTCCCCTCACCTCCAATTGGTCGAATTATAACCCACACGTCAGTCTTACCACTTCAATTCATTTCTATCCCCTACCCCCCTCCTCCCCAGTGGTTGAGAAATCAAAATAATCTTTCTGACTATTCACCAGATGGCAGATGAGTTGTCTGCAGGGTGAGTGGGATAAGTTCGAAAGGCATTTAAAAATTTGAAGCCAATAGAGCTCTAGTTGAATAAAAAAATTGATTTATAACACCTTTTACAAAAACGTGTCGGTTTAATAATGTGATATTAAAGTCTAAATGCCGAAAAGGCATTTTTAACACAATTGAAATTACCATGATGAATAAGAAAACAGTATGTCATTTAATCACTGACAAGTATACATAGAGCATTCCATCATATGTGAATGATAATCCTAACCGATGTAAAGGATTCTTCGAAATGCTTAAAAGTTAAATATCGATTTTTTAGTATTCTCACTAATCATTAGGTTGAATTAATATTAAACACCTATATTTGTTTTGAAGAAGGAATCAAATAAGCTGTTTAATGGCACAGTTTGCTTTGAATTACTCTATTGCATGACTATTTCAGGTTAAATGTGGTGAGAACATTGAAATTACAGTGTCTGGTGCAGGAGTTGGAGTGAGACACAGTAACTCATATTAGCTTGAGATATTTGATCCTTGGCACTGTGAGCTGAAATAAGTAGTGAGAGCAAATTTACTTGAAATGAGTGCTTGAAATTGAATTGATTTTTGTTACAAGTAGCTTTATTAGCCCTTTAACGCACGAATTATTATTTTTTTGGCAAATTACGCCCAACCCCATTCATGCATGTCTCACAGCAGACTGATGCCGCCAACGTGATGAGTTTTTATGGTATCAGGCGAAGGCTACAGGCTTGTATTGAACATGTTTCAAGGGGCAATTGCGCCTTCTAATAAGAGTCTAGTATCGTACCGTTCTAAGAGCGCTGAAAGGGGTAAGGCAACTTTAGAACTCTGAAACCTGGCAATGGTATAAATTAAACTGCATCAATGGATTGTTCTACTATCTTTTACGTGGTAATTGCCTCTATCAATTATCGATCTCCCTTGGTTATCTGTTAGTTTAATCCAAACATCCTTCATCTTATTCCAAATCCAATTATAGTAGCAAAGCTCTTTATATTTCGAACTAATTCGTTCCCAAAACAATAGTAACCAAAATTTGACTTTCCGTTAAAGCCTAAATTTATTTATATATATTTACAAATAAGAAGGCCACACCTTTCTCACACATTCACGGCGGAAACGCTATGAACACATGCAACAATAAAGTAAAGATCAGTGGCTTTGATTTGAGTGAAATTTGGAATTAACAATAGAGCTTCAATATCAGTTCTACCCAATTTGTATTCTGAATGGGAGTACACTTTCTCCTTCTCGACTTCAGTCAATCGATTCCTGTTCACATTTCATTATTTACATGTTACTTCAGAATAGTAATGCATACTGATATAGGAGGTGACTCAAGTACTTGATGTGAAACTTGATCAATATCCATTTTTAGGATATCCTCATTTTCTCCGAAGGTGGACTATTTCTTTTTAGATATTTCCTAACTTATTTATTATAAGTGGTGATTTTTACCAAAACTTAAATCTTGTGCAATATGTAGTAATCTATTTAAAGGAACCTCCTATAGAGAACCAGCAACTATAGTAGGTGTAAAACAAAAGAAACTTTTATTGACCAACTGTTTTTTTTCGGGAAAGATGTTTGCACCTTTTGTCGAAATATTATTACCAATTTTTTTAATTGGTGAAGTTTAAATTTCCTTCCTTTCTTTTGTCGACCGCTAATAAGGAAGGATTTAAAATGGTAGAATCAGTGAAATCGCTACAAATTTATGGCCTCCCCTTGCAAAGAGAGAATGACCTTTGCTGGCTGGTGAAGGTGCTTTCTATAGGTCACAGCTTGATTACTGTGATGAATGCGTCGGGATCACATTTTAAGAAGTTTGGCAGTATTTGTCGTATTTTCTTCCACACTACTATTGAAAGGTAAATAGGTCTTAACGACCATAAAGATTTTGACAATTTTCTTTTAATATTTCACTAGTGATAACACTTTTGAAGGTTATTAATATTACAAAATGGCTGGCTTTATGATATTTATCATTAGCTCCTTAGTTGACCTCGGCTTTCACAAGGGGAAGAACATATATTTAGGCTTTAGGACAGTTAATAGTAGTTCATTAGTTGTCTTCTGGCTTCCCAGTATCTCTGGGTTTTAGGGCTGGACATCGAACCAGGTGAGTCTCTCCATTTTTTCCTGTAGGTTACATAGGGGGCATGTTAGTTGAGTGTATACTCCTAATCTGTGAAGGTGCTTCGCCAGGCAATCGTGTCCGGTACGCAGTCTAAACTCAGCAACGGCTTCGTTTCTGGGCCAGTCGGCTATGTTAGAGAGTGCCACTGTCCACTGTTTCTCCTTTGTTCGTGCTTTAGGTTCGTTGTACCTTTAGGTCTTGAGTTCTCTCCTGATTTAAAACTTCACATTTCTAAAGGTATTGAACTGTGAGAAGATCCAGTATTGGAGAGAGAAACGATAAAGAAAACACACCTTGTAAATAACCTGGCCAAGAACAAAATTGTGTCGATAATGGGAGAGTCACAATCCAACTGTGAAAACTATTTCGGATACTGTAAGTTTACGCAGTTATTAGTTTGCGAAATTTGACTTAGCGATGATATGCACGCTCTAACATTTTGTAGCGCACGATCTGGGTGCTAATCGCGTGAAGGAGCAAATGAGGTTACGATTGCAATGGTCATTGCAGGGTCATCGTACCCTAATAGTTATTAATGATTATGCCCCATCCCAACAGCCCCTCACTCGGACACCCACACACAGTCCAGATAAACGCATCCCACGTCATATGTCTGTTCCCTCTATATCGTTAAGGGAGAACTGAGTTATTTCTGTGCGTCATTCCAGACTATGGGATCTTGCCTTAGAGATAACTAGAGATAATTCAAGGCTTATCCATGCTGCAATATGCAACAAGTTCATGAAAGTTATTGACGAAATAGGGGGTGTATTTGGGGATAAAGTTGGTTATTGATGCAGTTTAAATGTACAAAAATAATAAGTTAATTTCAATGATGACAAGACAATTCCTATCACTTTGTCATGAAAATGACTACACTCATGTAGCGGTTTGCTACGCTAATAAAGCCTGGCCGACTCAAAAATCTTTATGGCAGATTCTCCAACATCTAGCTAGACTCCCAGAACAAGCTAATCTATAGCCCAGCTATAAAGGAAACAGAAGTGTAGCACGGAATACGTTTATTCAGTACGTATTTTGATAGCGAAGTGTGTGCTTGGCAAAGCGATTAGTTATCAGATAATTCTAGCATGATTCGTTTGAACTTTAATAGCTAAATATTTCCGAGTAGTATTCTATAGCAGGATTTCTATTTGGTCATTGGTGAAGTGTCCCACACTCATTTTATTGAATGCTTGTCAGGTGAACTTATTTTTGCACAATTTCGAACTTTATTTTATTAACTTTGTAGTTTAGTAGCTTAAATTTCCTTCTGAATTTAGAAAAATTTTAACTTTTCAATAAATTGAAAACATCAAAGAAATTACATATTTGATAGTATTTCAAAAGCGGAGTCTAGAATGCACAAAGAATAAACCTGATTGAAATCTTAGTGAACATTTAACGAAACAGACTTCATTTATTATTATTATAAAAATATAGTCTAAACATCATTTCTAAGTAAATAAATTTTCACCATTACATATCCAGAAATTTCATATACGTTAATTCAATTTATAAAGAGTCTCGTAAACTGATAAAATTGCCATAGCTTAATAAAAGTAGGAATCTCAATTGTCAGTGGTGAAATTAAGAAAATTAATATATTTTTATGATTGCTATAACTTAAAATGTGAAGGAAAAACGTGTGTTCCGTTTTACTTTTAAGGAGAACTATGGCGTAGTATACAACATGTATAGAAATATATGCCTTAAATAAACAATACTGTAAGATCTTTTGAGTTGTCTCATAAAATTATATGTAGCGAGTCTCTGTGTTGTTGAATAAAATTTTATTTACTATGCGATATTTATAACGCCTATTGAAAGACGGTAAAGTCGCCATATACCCATATTTCCAGTTTTAATAATCATTTGTCATTTTCCGATGTTGATCAAAGAAGCATATATCAATTAAGTCTCCAGGAGCTGCCTACGATTGGCGATTCTCGTGTTCTGAATTAGTTCATTGGACAATGTTGATGTGAGAGATTCTATCGCCCACATGCATGAATTCGTCTACCAAAAAGAAACCCCGCGAAAAATTCGAATTATTATAAAAATATTTTCCTTCTCTTTGCCGTATTTAAAATTCATCTATGCACCAATCAATTTACAACTCGAACGACACGTTGACCTTTAGCCATTTTTGCGTTACCTCCGTTATCTATAAATCCCTAGGTGTAATCTCTCCCTTGGCTCGGCTACATACATACTCTTGTTCTCTAATACACACCTCACCAAATTCTGTTAAGTAAATAAAGCAGTTGGTTCCTTTAGTTAAGTAAAGAATTGCCAATCCTAAATCCAATGCATTTCTATTCTCCTTTTCTAGTAATGTACCTTTAATTTGCTTATTTATATCGATCTATGAACTTCCCACTTCATTTAAAATGCGTAAAAAATCAAATCAACGAGAAGAGAAATTAATGCAGCTACATCAATGCTTACTGCAAATATGCTCCTCTTCGCCGTCGTCGTCGTCGTCAGCTTCTTCTAAATTTCATCTACAGTTTCTTAAACAATTTGTAAATTATTTACAATTTTCTTATTGTTATATAGCATGAGTACACTTACCGAGAACTCAAGAGCTGATTAATTAAGTTTGCTGTGACATATCCTCACTCCAAACGTCCCATACAAAATACAAAAGATGTTAAGTAAAAATGGAATAATGAAGATAATTTAAAGCTTGAATTACCCACCACCTTGAGATAAAATCTAGTTAGAAATGGTAAAATTATTTGAATGCAGTGCTTTGAAATATTTGGAGATATTCTTTTATCCTCTTAAAAAACCTACAAGTTCTGATTTTCGTGATCGAAGCAGATAAAATTTTGAGCATTTTTTAAACCCTCCTATAAATTTTAACAAAAGTACGATATTGAAATTAAAAAAATAGGCCAGCAACTTGCGTGCTTTTACCAGTTTACTGAAAAAATCTCAGTTTTAGTTTGGCACTGTTTTATCTAATATCTTTAATGAAATTTTTAACCGACTACACATTAACTTATTAATTGACTTTATCTCCGAATAGCATTTCTGCTGACGCGATAATTAATACATAAAATTTCGAATGGTCATTTTCTTTGTTATTCATATATCTTGAATTTCGTTCTCCTTACGAGTGAAGAATGAATTAAAAATAACTTATTTTGTTTAGTGCTTTGCAGAAAGAGTATTTCGTCTACTTTGTTGAGAGTTTTATTTCCGGTCTCTAAATTACAAAGCTTGGGCGCACGTTAACTTAATTAGCCATATATTTTCCGTTTAGAGCTTCGCGTCTTGATTCAATTTTGTTAATTATAGGAATGGGTAATTTTGAAAAAAATGTTCACATAAAGTACCACGGAGTAATATTTGTTGTAAAAGAAATTAAACGAGTTACTTTCAATGAAATCAACCAGGTAGTAACCGGGAGGTTTGCACTCAATATAAAAGTAAGCAGCAATTCAATCAGTTTATAGATGTTTAAGATCGCCAACAAAATTGCAGTGACTTTGTATCGATGGTGAAAAATTGACAAAATATCATACTTTGCAATGTTCCGGCATGATCTATAGCACTTTATTAAATTTTATTTGACCCAATTTAATTTTGCTTGACCGATTTATCATTTTGTTTGAATGAGTTTTGAAAGTAGACAGATCTTAACTACGTATACAATGGACATTAATTAAATGCAACTTTTTTCACACCTTCCATTTAAACACCTTTGAAGCTGTGGCAAACATCGATAATGGCATAATTAATGTATTAGACAAGACATAATAATTGGAAAGAAACCATATATTTTATAGCTTTTGAAGTTCCTTTATTGCAGGAAAAAAAATTAACGACTTATATGAACTGAGAATAATTTTCGAAGAAATATCTGTGGTTGTCTTTTGCATATTGATGCTGCCTTATATTTAGCTTGCTTTTACAATTTGTTTGGATTTCTGCATTATCTATTGCAGGGGAGAAAAGATAATAGGTTATATTGCGTCTTCTTTAAACGCATCAAACGCTTAAAACGAAAATTGAAATTAATATTAGGAGAGAGTGAGAAATAGAAGAATGATTCTGAGAATCTTCGGACTCAAACACACACACACACACATATATATATATATATATATATTTATATATTTATATTAATGAAATCATTTAGGTTAGATATTACGCTGTACATCTATGCTGGAGTTATTCTGGTCAGTTGATTCAGGAATCAAAATATAGATTGTCCAGCAAGGAACTAACGAAGTCAACTCCAAATTATTCTATGCTTAGAGATTGACCTTGCATAATTAAACGGAAACAGTAAAGACCAAATGAATTTAAAAATGGGGTGTTGAAACAATCGACTCACTTTGAAAATTGGATAATGTAATTTTTTCAGGCTTTCTGTTCAGCTGCCTTCTTATTAAAACGTATTTACGCCTTTTATACATTCACTTTACGCATAAAGTAAAGATGACTTAAAATTTAAAGAAATGTAAAAGTAGAAAAATATTATTAAAATGAAATTAGTTCCTGCGCAAGTTTTACGAATACATTTTATTCTAAACAAATTAGAATTTGATTCGACATACCATTATTAGTTTAATCCAAACTTTGAAATAATGACAACTTTTAATAATATATGTACCAGATAGTACTGATTTTTTTTCTCAATAATTATTATCGCTGTTATAATCAATGATAGTGTAGGAAAAATGATTTCATTGAGGTTATCATGATATGAACTCAATTTTTGAAATAATTTCGGAAGCGACCACATCTTTTTCGCTGAAATGACACAAGTTTGCCAGCACAACGCCCATATTAATTAAAGACACCCTCAGGGAACGTAGTAATCAAAGTTTTAATATTGGTACTTCAATGCGATTTACCAGGTGAAATTGCTTTTGCGTTTTCAAGAGTACTATACAAGGCATACTTTGCAGTAAATTTCAAAAATCCCTATTTCTCTTAGCGATTCCGTGTATACACTGTATTTTTGAATGCATAATTTATTATGTATATGAATGAGCCAATTTCTTTTGGTAATGGGAACATTTAATTATAAAGGTTGAGTTCTTGGAAGAGGGTATATTGACTTCAGTAGAATGTGCAACTATCGCAGAGTTCTAAACCGAATATTGGAAAATTTTGTATTGGCGTGGTTTTGTTCTAAAATTCGATTGATTTCGAAAAAAAGAATACAGCATGATTGGATATATTTCTGCATCAAGATTTCGGGGTTTCTTCATTATAATCGTTGCATAAACATTGTCTGGTATAGTTCCGTTTGAATTAATGCTATTACTAGCAAACGATCAACTCAAAGTAACATTTATGCCAAGGATAGCAACGCCCACATCCGGTAACAAATATCTATTCCAATGATAAAAATAATGCGAAATGGGAAAGAAAGTATTTAAAGAAATACTATTTAAAAATATTTTTCTAAGAATTTACATTAAAATTTAAAATTGACTTAAATATATGCAATAATAATTTTACTTTCTTTCAAATAGCTTTGCTGTAAATTCTAAATTGTATGCTACAAGGCGAAGAAATATTCATTCTAACAGAAAATATATCTGTTTGAATAAATATTTATAAATAAATCCACTTGTATTGAATGTAATAAACAAGCGAATTGGAAAGTACTTTTTTATTGTCTCCAGTTCCGCCTAAGTCGCTGCATATTCACTCAAGCATGGATTCAGTAATCCTCCTGAAAATAAAATATTTATTTTCAATAATTCAAGCAGCTTTATAAAAACTACTTTTCTAAGTGTATACATTTTTTAAAGCCTTTAGTCTAAGATTTCGGGAATAATGATGACTTAAGTTTATTTAGATGTCAGGATTATAATTATTTATAACCTCTCAATATTAATGAAAATCTATTAAGGATTGTTGCAAGTCACAGCTTTGTTTTATTAAGTGAAAACAATCTGCTAAAGTTACAAAATGATTAATGATTTTGACCATTTTTAGAAAAATAAGCAAGTTTTAACGGTTTTAATATGCATTTTAAAAATATTTACCAAGAACCAACAGAAACTGAATGTCAGAGGTGGGTTTAAGCTTTTCAGGACATGGACGAATATATTAACGCGTTCGGTAATTAAATTTCACATTTTGAAGTCAATTTATAAACGAAATGTGAAAACTTAATTAAATACTTCTTTATTACCGCAAATAAGTTTATACTTCTTTCAGAATGTATGCACAGTTATTTGTCCTTTTCAACTTTGCTTAGTTTCTAATCATTGCCATGGTGATTAATTGTAAATAATGTTTTCCTTCCCATTGGTTCTGAAAACAATCAGTAATACTTCTTCATATTAAGACCTTTGTTATTCAAAATTAGATTGAATACGAAAATACCATGCTAGAAAAAGCGAAAATCTCTAGTAATAAAGTAACTGTCTTCAATCACGTTCCTATGTCAATTCCAACTGAATGGTTTCTCATGTGGGAATAGAAAAAATAAATAAGAAGAAGTTCAACAACCAGGTCGGCTTAAATTTTAAGATTAATGTTGTTAGTTGTGAATAAAATTTGCTTTCATTTAAAACAATTTTAGATCTGGGCGTATAATACCACTATTCAAGATCAATAAGTTCAAGGAATGATGCTTAATTTTCTAACGTTTTGGCAACGGAAAAAAAACAAAAAAAAGCAAAAACAAAGAGAACAGTCTTTTATCTATATATATATATATCCAGTTTGAACTGATTAAATGGTGAAAATGGAACCGATTGCCTCCTACCAGTTTGCATCTAATGAAGGCATTAGGTTCGCATTAACTCTACAAATATTAAAGGTAATTATATATTGATCTTCAAATAAATGCAGATGGAGAATAAGTTAATTTAATTTCCCAAAGTGCAATACCAAATATTGTTAAAAATTCAATATTTGCTCTTAGTTTGCGCCCTTGTACAAGAGGAAGAATTTAAGAAAATTAATCTTTTCATTGAAAGTACATTTGAGCTTTGATGTGTAAAGTAATAATGGTACTTAAGTATACCTAAATATTAATTAAATTTGAATAAAAATTTGACATATTTGACAGTTTCTTTAATTTGTTATAATACTAGCTTTTAAACTTAGTTTTTAACTTTTTCTTTTAACAAGATAATGTAAGTATATTTTAAACTGTGAAAATTGTAATAAAAGTTTCGTTTTAGTTTTATCATTTCCAAAATTTTATTGTGTAAGCTTCTAATGTTTCATTTCATTAGAATACTTTCCTTTAACTTATTGAAACATTTTGTAAAGTACTAATTTTGTACAAAATTCTCCCAAACTCTTTTCAGAACAAAACAACGTGTGAAATCTTGGCATGTGTGTCAGTTAGTGTAAGGGTTTACTCTTTAAAAACGCTTTTCAATATTAACCAACTAATTTGAATCAAAATGCATGTGTCATAACTTGTAATTGGTCGACTATAACGAACTAGTTTGTGATTTGATGTATCATGAGAGAGATTTTCAGTTCCTTGAGTAACGACTAAATTAAAATTCTGTGCTGAGGTCTGAAACCTTCGTCTTTGCTGACAACGGCATAATTAATAATATAATTTGATTAAAGTAGAACAAAGACATTAGCACAATTAACTGAAAATCCCTTCTCAAAATCTTTTTCTACAAAGAATAAAATGCTTTAGTAAAGGCAAACGTGTGCACAATTTTCAATGCTTTTGCGCATTTACACTTAGCTTAAAAAATGTGGTTAAAATGATTTAGATTGAGCATTTTTAAATGATCATTTAAAAGCATATAGTTTCGAATTACAAAATATTAACTAAAATTTTTGCACAAGATTCTCCTAGAAACTCTACTATTAATTTAAAATGTACATATGGCAATTGGCTAAAAACGATTGAGGTAGAATTTTTATCTGGACGTATCCGACAGGAAACATTTATCCCCCTTTCCCGCTTGATTTTATATATTATTGGCATCAATGGTTTGACGTTTTAGGAGGATCCAATGTCAGGAATATTTTCATTTTCGTTTGCAATATTAATCTTTTTAGATATTGGGAAAGCCAAAAAAATCGACATTAAAGTTATTTTTGACACTATGGATAAATTGTTAAAATGATTGCAAAAATGCTGTTATTAATTGAAAACGTTATAAACTAAGCTAATACGTTAATCGAGTTTCATTTCTGATAATACAGTTTATGAGACATTTATGAGGGCTATATAAATTTTAATGAAGGCAGAGTTTGGACGACGAATATACGGTCTCGTAATCATGAAAGTTTGGTTAATTAATAGGAATAGCTATTCATTTGTAACAAAAATGTTAAAAACTGCTAAGAAACTTTACCTTTTAAGCGCCTTCGTGTATGCACTTTCCTGCAACATAAATAGAGTCATAGAATATATCAATTGTAATCAAATTGTTGAGTTTGAATCTGAAAGAGAAGCTCAGAGATTTTAAAAAAAAATCCAGTTATATTTTACGCTTAAATTATTTACCTTACATATACTTAAATCACATCTTCAAATAAATTACCCGGATTGTAATAAAATTAAAATGAAGGCTAATACAGTGAGTCTGAGAGGCAGTCAACTTGGTCAGTTATTATTTTCCATTTCAAATTGACATTAATCTATGCTGAAAGGATAAGAAAGTAAATAAGCTAATTTGATTTTGTCAATCTCTAATAAATAGAGTCTAGATAAATATTCCTCCTAAATGGCAGTCATTTTAAATTTTGGAGTTGGATTTGCACGAAATCACAAAATTATGGTGCATTTAGTCAAAAAGCGTTTTCAAGATTCAAATAATGTTAGTGCATGCAAATCATTACCAAAATTGAGCACAATAATTGTTGAGAAAAGCTTACGCTATTTTTGATCGATATTCATGTGTGCTTTTCCCAGCTAAGGTAAGCAGTGCTCAAACTATCTCTCTCTCTGTCTGTTTGGTAAAGGGCGATATTTTCAAGGATTAATTTAAACTAATAGCAAATATACCCACTTTCATGCCTCTTATAAGCATCGCAAATTAACTGAAAAAAACGATTTATAAGCGAAGAACAAACTTTACTAAAATATAAGTGCATTTACGTGTATTTGAAAAGGATTCTAAATAAATGTGAGTTGTAATATTTATTGTGCTTTTTTATGAGCGAGTCAATTTTAATTGCTTAACATGCATCCATAATATTTTCATGCTGCTTGAACTTTCAAATAATTGTTCTATAAATTAGGTAAAATATTGAAATGTCACAAAAGGGCTAGGAATGCAATTTAGCATAAATAATTTTATGAAATTGCAGCTTTCCTTCTGCGAGACCTCTTCATATATATATATATATATATATATATATATATTGCTTGCGTGTTTAAGGTCACTTCCACTAATTAGTGAAAAATGAATTCAAATTTTTTTGGTAAACAAATTAATGGCAATCGAAAGGAAACAGTTGTTTGACTTTAATCGAATGGGCCGCAGGCGTTAGAACTTTACAATGTATCAACTTTCTGTTGAATGGTAGGAATTTTTTTTAATTTCACTAATTGTCACGTTTGTACCAAAATACGCTTTAAGAAGAAAACTAAAGCGAATTTCGCTTGATGTTAAGGTGAAGCAGCCATTTGTGAAATGCTAACATGTGTCAAAAAATTGGAAATAAATTATAAGCTGAATGTTTGTTATCACTTAACACGCCAAAATGAAGTATAGTGAAAGAAGAATAAAGTGAAACATTTTATTTCATAAAGAGATTTTCAAAGCAGTTTTATCAAAAGCTTTTAAAATAGTTTAACATTCCTAGCACCGTTTGTTAAGCCGACAAGATGTGCAGCGGCTTCCTTATATAGAACAGAGCTTCAAAAACAACTAACCATTAGGAATTGATGAATCAAAATTGAAAAAATGCAACTCTGGGTGATATAATTATTTTTTTGAAAATTAATTTTAGAACAAAATTTTATTGAATTTTTTTAATGCAATGGCAATTTACTGCGAAAATTGATTTCTTTCCCTTATGATTTTCTAATAACATGAATAAACTTTGCTAAATAATCGTGATTTAAATGCAAAATATATGTACTGGATTCATAATATTTTTCGCTATTTCAATTAATGAGAAACTGACACAAATATAGATATAATTCTTTTGCAACATGGAATCAAAACTTGGATAATGTATTTTAATTTTACTTGAAATTCAATAGCGCTTTTTTGTCAACGAATATTTCAAAAAGCAAACTTTTTCTTTAATGTCATCAACTTTACAATTTTGCCAAATGTTAAATAAGGACCGGTTTTTTCAAAGTATCAGCGTTTTTTCTGTGGGTGAATGACTAATCTGTAAATGATTGCTAAAATAAATATATCTTTACTTCTAATATTTATGCAAATGTAGCTTTGAGATTTCTTATGTTTTATATTTAATCGTTTCTGTTCTGAGGAGTCTTCCTATTTGACAAAATTGTCATGATCATGAAATGGTTAGAAATGCACTCATTTTTGGTAGCAATAAAAGCACATAGTTTAATTTGTTGATAAATTGCCTTAGCTTAAAAAGGATAAAACCATAAATTGAAATATTACGGAAGTTTAATTTATTGATCAGAAAGACAACTGATGGCACTCTAGCGTACTTTAAGGGATTAGGCAGGAATTATCACTTATAGAAATTCATTTGCTTTCAATGTATATTTGACTGCGTATGAACCCAAAACGGTAACTTCAGAATAATAATTTTTGGGACTTTTCATCAAATAACGGAGCCAGATCCGAAAATATTTAATTTTGAGGACGATATTATATGACTTTTGTACGTTGAAATTTCTTAACGCATTAAATTTCGATTTTGAGTCTGGCTGTTGACAGGAGTCACTGTGCTTTAATTAGATTAAGAATGAAGTTCAAATTTTATGAGGTTACCTCTGAATAGTAACTAGCGTTACGATTAATTTTCGATAAAATATAGAAAAAATATTTACAGATCAAGCAATATAACTTATTCTAGAAATTTTAAAATAAAAAGCAATTGAAAACCAAACTACATCATGCTATAAGTAGGTTTTGTTCACCTCTGTAACTCCAGAAGACCTTGTAATTGTTGTAAATATTGAAGAATTAATTAGTTGATTTTCTAATAATTTAGATCGAAAACAATCATCCAAGTTCGTATGCTTCTTGATTACGCTAGTAAGTTTAATTGTAATGTTCGCTCAATAAAAATGTAGATTCACCTTGTAAAAAATGCTAATAACCTTATTTAACGAATTTGTTTGAGTCGTGTTTTGGGATATATGAAATTTTAATAGCAGTATATTATGTAGTCAGTATTGTTTCTGCAGCGGACTAGACAAACTTTGAACATTTCCTTAAATGTCGGGCTCGAACGGTATCTGAAGTACTACTTCACTGCAATTATATCCAATGTCGTTTCAAGTTTAAATTATAATTATTTCTTTGACATATCCGTCAACTGTATTTAAAATTTTTAATTTTCCTCTGGTCTCAAGATATCTTTGGGGAATCTAAGTTCTTCGACGAATAATTTTATCAACAAGTAAGTGTTTTGGCAAGCAAATTAAAATTGGCAATTCTGTTCCGGTTTGTTGCTGCAGAAAAGAACTCAAGCATATTTTTTTGCAATTAGTTGATTATACAGCTCTCATTATCGCAACGATGCAGAAATCAGATGAATAATTTTTTAAATCGCATTTTTACGTTATTTACTTTAAGCATGAATAGCCCAAACTTAATCTCCAAATGTGAAAACGTATGATTACAAATATTAATTGGTTATCAAGGGACTTTAAATTGTTGTGCTATTCAGTTGCGGAAATAATTAAATCGGACACTAGCCATAACTACATGGCTTTGAAATTAAAAAAGTCATACTACAGATGAGAATCTAGGAAGTTTCCTTGCATTTAACTTTTTCCAGTATATGCAGATTAAACAAAAAAGCTCTAAGAATATATTTTTAATTTTCATACAGGAAACACCAAATAAATGTACTTAGTTAACTTCATATATTGATATACCTCTTTTTGATTTATACGTGCTAACATTGATCGTTATCCACAATAATTGTGAATTACTTTCTTTACCAATTTGAATACTCTACTCAATTGAAAATTTTTGTGATATATTCTCAAAACAACTTTGACAATGATTTAATTTTTGGTTACTGTCAAACGGTTTGTAATTTTTTTTGAGAGAGGTGCATAAGCAGTTGTTTGGGACACGTCATCGCCAAACAAGTGATCGTCTGCGCGCACAGCCAATGGCCAATCAGAAGCTTTCGTTAGCTTAAGTGGATCCCCATTTTCTTTATGATTTACCTTACGACATGTACACTTTCACCACAACATTTTTTTCAAAATAAGCATGTTCCGCTTCGTCTATAACAGGGCTATATCTTAGCTAGTTCCGGGGGGTCTAGGCAGGTATAGGAGAATCTGCCACAAAGATTATTTCTACATGAATCAATGCTTTACTAGTGTAGCAATCCTCTGCAGTTGCACCGATTTGCTTGCTTTTTCCAAAATAAAATATTCGACAAACCACACACGCATCAGTAACATGAAGTCCAAATAGAACTGCTGTCAAATCGTCTTGACAAACTCTTGATGGCAACATATGCACTTTTTACTGACTTATATTAGATTTATTTGAAAATATCTAACATTCATAGTTAGAATTCAGAACATTTTGCTATGCTAGCAAGCTTAAACATATATTGAAACTTCTTGATTCGTGTTAAATTTACCATACTTTTATATTGGCTTAGAGGGGTGCGCGACAAACTTACCTCCACGTGGAGCATCCTGTGCAACATATACGCATACGGTAAGAAGTCTATAAACCGGTAGTTGACTTCAAACTACCATGTTCCGACTGCATGTCATATTCCACCACTTTCGCAACGCTAACCTTGCTTTTTCCATACTTTTGAGTCTGTCTCCTTTAAATCTTTGATTCACTCTTCTGTCCCCCTCTCGAATTTTGATGAATTTGATGTTCCTCCCCACCCCCTTCTCTCTGTTAATCGGAATGACGACTAAAGGGTCAATAATAGCTATCACAAAGCTCGTAAATTGGTATAAATATTGACATAGATTATAATGCTTTAAATAGATCAAGGTCAGAACCTTATAACTTGTGCTCTTTAAAACCAGCTAAGAAACTTTTTGAAATGTGATTTGGGCTACTACCAAGATAAAAGCATAGTAATTGGTATTAAGAAAGATGAGTTGACAATCATAAATAAGCGTTAATCTGTGATGATTTTCTTGTTTCTGAACAAAACAACTTCAACTTTAGTTAAAGCTCTATTTTGGGTATATATATTCTAAAATGTATATTTTGAAAGATTTATTTTTGGCACACAGGATTGTGAAATAGACCTACCTTCACATGGTGTACCCTGGGCAACGTATACTCAAACGGCAAAATAGTCTGTTAACCGGAAGTTGACTTCTGACTTCAAACCAACATGGCCCGACTGTATGTCATATTCCATTACTTCCACAAAACTCACCCCCATCATACCTTTTCTCTGCCCTGTCTGTCTTTTTTGCATCTGTGAATCGCTCTTCCCCTACCCACCCCTCAACTTTCTGTTACTTTGATGCTCTTCTGTTCCCCCTCTCGACTTTTTGCCACTTTGATGTTCTTCCTCCCTCTGTGAAGCTCGCAGTCAGCTAAATGGCTGATAATAACTATTCAAAACGCCTGACATTTTAAATTATAAACAATGATATTGAAGATAGCACTTCGGGTGGAGGGGAGAGGTTGTAATAATGGAGTTTCATTAATATTCCCTCTGTTCATGTGGCAAACTACCTTGATATGCGTTTGAAGAAATGATTTCTTAGCATTGCTTGTTAGAAAAAATGATGAGGCTATTACAAATGTGAGTCAAAAAGAATTTAGCTAATATTTAAAATGCTAAATCATTTCGAAAAAATTTGAAAATTTGCTAATTATTTTTGAAAAGTTCAGGCTGCCAAAATTAGAGGAAATTTCGTAAAATTTTTTAATTCCAGGAGCTAAATTTGAATTTGTGGAATAATCTTGTGACTGCACTTTTAATGAGGCCGCAAGTGGATCACGTTAGTGCATTCGCCGCCCCTGAAATAATTTGGGGGGTAATTTATATTTTACGGATACCTTTTTTGTTTTCTTGCAGACTTATACTTAGAATATGGAAAAATTGGGAGTTTTTTTCGCGAAAGATTTTAGTGCCTATTTACATGGGCCGCCTCCTTCTCTCGCTCTTACCTTTCCGCTTTTTTTTACAATGAAACAGCTAATTTGAAAATTTTCTTTGAAAGAGCTCCAATTTTTTATTGCCACCCCACTCCACCCGTACTTTGCTATAATTTCCATCTTTCAATAAATCCTATCGATTTTAGCATTTTTCATACTTTCTTACATGATTTATATATACTTTATGTGTGTGTTATTCGCCGATTTGGAAATTCCCTCCTTACCCAACCTGTTGTTCAATTACTTTTCATATTTAAGACTTAAAACAAAACTAAATGATTAGTATTTAAAAAAAACGGCCCCCTGGTGCTTAATAAAGATGGTATAAATTCAGTATTATTTATAATCAATCATATTTTAAGGCTTTTTTGTAACTGCCATTCCGTTTTAATTTTTTTATCAGAGTGAAATATTGGATACCACGGAAAAGCACAGCTCAAGATAAGAGGGAATCTGTGACTAATTCACATGCTAAGGGGAATTTGCGTCAGTGTGGTGATGGCTTGTTAAATTTGCAATTCACGAGACGCTAAGTGGTCTATTATTGGCAGCATAACTTTATACAAATGTTTTTTTTTCCTACCTGATTTATCATACGAAATCTTGACTGTAGTTCTTCTTCATTGTGGTAGAAATAAGTGGCTCTTTCATGAAATATCCTTGTACGAACATTTAAGCTTAAAATAACTAACTGGATTTCCTGAATACAGAGCTCCATAAATTAGTAATACATCGACATTCTCAATGTTCGATATCAAGACCTGCTAACTTTGATATAGTGACCAATGCTATATCATTAAAAGTAATCACTTTAAAATATCGATTTTGAATAATCTTGCCTGTCATATCCGACCCCCTTAAATCCTCCTTCGAAGTTCAAGCCGATCGATTTGAGAGTTGTTACACTTTCATCAATGCCAACTAGACATTTTGTTTTAGCATCAACTTGGTTACCAAATTTTAATTATTATTTAATATTATCGTTGAATATTTATCATTTCATTCGTCCTTGACTTGAGAAATTCAGTTGCTATTTTAAACAAATAGTAGGAGATGAGAGATCTTTCGGCTACACGAATCCTGAAGATAACCCATTAATTAAAATTTATTGGAACAATTCAAAATATTGTGGCTTCCAATTAAACGCTGAAATCCAATTCACTCTGAGCTCTCCAGGCACAAATTGTCATTTTTGGGATGAGTTAACAATTGAAAGAAAAAATAACGACTTTTAATAGACAACGTGGGGCTTTCCCACCTCCACATTCGAAATTATATACGAAATTTTATTTGCATCAACACCATCAAACCAGAAGACAGATATGTTCTCACTTAAATTGGGCGAAGCAATTCTTGCAGATTTAATTACCAACTGAAGTTGAAAATTCACGTGCTTGATTAAGAAAAACAGAACTCATTTGAAATAATAATACTTACCTCCACATGGTGCACCCTGGGCAGCGTATACTCATACTGCAAAAAAGTCTATTAACCGGCAGTTGACTTCAAATTTCCATGACCCCACTGTATGTCATATTCGACTTCTTTCACAGTACTCATCTTACCTTTTTCTCTACCTTATCTACCTTTGTCTTTGATACACTCTTCTCTTCCCCCTTCTCTTGAATTTTTTACACTTTGATGTTCCTTCCCCTCTGTGAAGACTGAAGTCAACTAAAGGGCTAATGATAACAATCAAAACGCCTGACATTTGATATAATGATAATAATACTGGTAATAATTTTTTTTGCGCATGAATAAATAAAATTTGACACGCAATCAGCCGCACCAGAAAGTAAGGCAACAGCAATATGATTTTTGGTGCATCTATAGTTCTTTTTGAATTTGTTATAAGTTATACCTAAAGAGAATTCAATTTAAAACNTCTGACTTCAAACTACTATGGCCCGACTGCATTTCACATTCGACTAATTTCACAGTGCTCACTTCACCTTTTTTCTACCTTTGTGTCTGTCTCTTTTACGTCTGTAAAATATTATTCTGTCCCACCCCTCAACTTTCTGTTACTTTGATGCTCCTCCTCCTCTCTGTGAAGCCCAAAGTCAGCTAAATTGCTAATGACAACTATCAAAAAGCTTGCCATCTGAAATAAATAAATTTTCGGCACACATTTGACTTTCTTAATGCACTGGAATTGATGGACAACGCGTTTTTATTGATTAACTTAAATGGGACTATATAAGCAAGCACTGCTATATCCAAGCATTCAAGGACATATATTTTAATAAGGTAAGGTTGGCCCTACTGAGCGGTACTCGCATAACAGATCAACGGAATATTTCGAAATGTGGGCCATTAGATCTAAAATTTAACCAAAAAATCATAGAATTTAGGTTTTTTTTAATGCGACCGTATTCGGCGACTCTGTTTCCATTATTCCATTTGGTCATGTTGAAGGAGTTATTAACTAAGGAGTGAATTGACACTCATTGTCCAATCAAAACCCAAGGGCGCATTCAATAGTCCAGGAATTTACAAATTTATTCAAGTGAGCACAAACCTTATGTGAAAGTTTGAAAATGAACACATATAAAAGGCGCCATGCTTATCTTTTCTGTTACCCAGTATGAATAAAGTTGCATAATTCAGTAATTTTAAAAGCATTCCCTTCTTTTCTAGCAGTTAATTGTTTGACAAAGTAACTAATAAATGCACACTTTTTCAATAAGTATTAAGAATATTCGCCCCATTGCTTTCATAGTTGATCAAAAATAAACTAGATGTTGTCTGTTTTATCTCGATTAAAATAAGTTGCTATTAACATATATATATATATATATATATATATATATATATATATATATATATATANCCCCCCCCACTAATCTGATCGCAGTCTAGCTAATTTGCGGTGTAAAAAATAACGCTGGAGGTCTCAGTCGCATTTGTCTCACATCTCACGCCTTCGGCTTCTGCTGTTAAGTGTGCATTTATACTTAAAAAGTTCTGCCAATTGAAATTTCAACGGATCGATTTTTTTTATAAATTATGAATGCTCTAATTTTTTGTGCTAACAAGTTTTTAGAATTCTCGCGCGTTTTTTTTCTTTTGAGAAGCTTTAAAGATGTATTTTTTCTAATTAGTTAAAATTTTAAAACAGTAAACAATTTGCGTTTACGCAGATACTTATAGCGGCGGTTAAAGTGGTGATAAACTCAATAATCTGATCCCTACCATTTCATATTATTAAATTTAATTTAACAACTAAACAGAACACTTGAATTGGTATATATTTAATTTACTATCAATCGGTAATTGAAGTTCTAGCTGTCATCTTCTATTAATCATTCAGAATTAAAAGTTCTAAAAAAACGGAACTTTTAGATAGAGTACGAATCTTTAAAATCTGCGCACTTGGATTAACCAAAAGTACGAAATAATGGAGGCGTGACTCTTATTACAATTTTGTATTAGAAATCAGAGTAGTTCTTGCTTTAAATTTCTTGCACAACTAATTAATTAACTAATTGGTGAAACTCTGCACATAAGCGGGTTAATTTGGGTTTAACCAATTCTTTTGTCTTGTTGTTGTTTTGACTCTTCTCTGGGATCTTATTTCCCTCTAATCATTAAAAATGTATGCAGAATTAAAAGTTAAGGTAAGCATATTTAGATATTGCTGCTATTACTAGGGAGAATAGTTTGTCTCTGTGACCTTGGTGACACTATTATCGTTGGACTCCATATGACTAAGACCCAGAAAGACCCCTTTTTGCTTTAACTAGTACTGTAGAAATTTATTTATTTCAAATGGCAGACGTTTTGATGGTTATCATTAGCACTTTAGCTGACTTCGGGTTTCACAGAGAGGAGGGGAGGAGGAACATCAATGTGACAAAAAGTCGAGAGGGAGGGGGGCAGAATAATGATTCACAGATGTAAAAGAGACAGACAGACACAAAAGCAGAGAAAAGGTAAGATGAGTACTGTGGAAGGGGTCGAATAGGACATACCGTGGGGTCATGGTAGTTTAAAGTCAGAAGTCAGCTGCCGGTTAATAGACTTTTTTGCCGTATGAGTATACGTTGCCCAAGGAGCACCACGTGGAAGTAAGTCTATCGCGCACCTCGTGCTGTAGAAATAAAATATATTCAAAATATATCTAATTTGGAATGGTTGCTTATGGCAATAGGGCTGTCTAACAAAGCAATAAGCTAGACGTCTAGTGAGCACGGCTCATCTATCGAGGGTGCAGAAAAGCGTAACTGGGATACTCCTTTACTTTTTATGTGAAACAGCGCAAATATATGGGAAATATGCGTCATTGGTGGCATTACTTTTCTCCATTTTGAGATAAAAGATATTGCCCAAAAATCTGGCAGAGGCAGCGAAAAGGCACCAATAAGTCTATGAATACCGAGAACCGCATATTANTATATATATATATATATATATATATATATATATATATATATATATATATGTTAGGCTTCTCATGCGTAATGGAAATTAGGGTGGAAGTGAATGCAAATCCGTAAACGCTTGCATTAATAAGGTCGTCTGACGTTGTGACAGAATTAAAACTTCTAAAAGAACTGACACTTAGGAATTCAAATTATTCATCATGTTTTAGATATGGTGTAAAATTATATAATTTTTTTAAATTGAAATATATCTGCTAAGTGTATTTTTATGTCTAAAATGGTAACTTAGCTAACTCGAAGAAACTATACGTAATATATTAAATTAAAATAACTTATTGGTGGCTTTAAGCATAATCAGTCCATAATGTAAAATTAGATTAACTAGCTAATTATTTTCAGCTAATTATATGATATTATTAGGAGGTAAATTAGACACAAATCTGAGAGCTCAATTGCAACACGTGATTGACTTAAAGGCAGTTTCTACTCCTTAATTATGCAAAATCGCATTCCTTCAATTTAGGAAGATTTAGCAAATATACAACTTTTTATGTAAATAAATAAATGGCCAATTAGCATCTTAAATGTGAAAAAAAAACTATTCCCACTTTACAGCTTAATTGTTCCTAGCAAAAGCAACTAGTTTCTCCACTGCTAACACTTGTTACTACTTTGGCTCAAAGCGAGTAGGTGAAGAGTTAATTTGGCCAATGGGGATCCAAGATTATAAATAGGGAAGAGGAGAGTAAAAGTGATAAGGTTGTCTGTGGAGGCAGAATACGATGTTGATTCATCTGTTAAGAAATCAGGATTGTGATGAATGTGAAACATTGAACCTCGATTTACACGTGGGCACATTCTGCGTTCTTTGTTATTGCCCATCTGGCGCTCAAAGTTCACATACAATTAATTTATGCTTGTGCAGTTATTAGTTAGCTTATGTTCACAATGAATTATCGTAGAAAATACAAATTAGTAGGTATAACTTTAAAATTTAATATTTGACATTTAAACAAAATGCTTGCAATTACCAAAAAACGCTCATTTTGCTTAATGCCTATACTAAATTCTAAGTCACAAAAATAATTTTAATGTCAATATTTTAATCGTGGATCATAATTGAATGTGAAGTCTATTAGAACACACGCCACTTCATAAATTACGTTAAAAATTCGTCCTATCATCATTAATGCGCAGTCAAAACCATATATGCCAAGGATATTACTGGAACCTCCTATTCACTACATGATTTTATATTCTGTGTAATTTTAGAATACAACATATTTCCACATAAAATCTGTAAGACATATCCAAACGCTAACACAATTTATCTTCCAGTGTGAAAAGTGGTATGCAACGATAGTGCCAAAGACAGTTTGCTTAGGCTATCTAATACTTACAATGTAGAGAAGTTATATTTTCCTAAATGTTTGAACTTGTTTTTCGTTAAGGTGAAAATCTAACTTTATCGAGTGCTCAGACTTATTAGGAAACATTTGATATTTCAATGATGTAGTGTGTGAATAACATCTTAAACTACAAATTCAAGTTTTTCAAAGTGTGATAATCATCTCTATTTACAAATTTGCAACACTATTATTTGCCTTTGCATTGTTTTATTGAATTAATTTCTAAAATTCAGGAGACCTTTGTATTGAACAAGGAAGGATTTAGTGTGATGATTCAATTCTCAGTTAATGGTGAGCTAGATGAATTGGTACACGATTTCGCAACCTAATCTATTTTAGTTTATTGATTAACTGCCTCAAGCCAATCGATTCCATATTTCAAACTATGGTTCAGCAAATAGAGCACTAATGTAAGTCCTTACATCTATTAAGATTAAAGTATTTTTAAGCTGAATACAACCAAAGACTTATTGCCATGGTAATGAAGCCCACAGCGTGTACAAAATGGTAAATTGAAATATCCATTTAATTTAAAATTGAAAATACGGAATATTACCAATAACAACATGTGGGGGATTCAGTAGTTTATAGAAAGCATAGCGAATGCTTAACATGGCACTCGATACCAATTCTGAGTACCCGCACCAACTTTCAAGGTTGGAATTTTGATAATTTTAAAAGTATGTGATAAAAAATTCCATTTCAAAAATCTTTCAAAAAATGTAGCTTAAAAATACCAAGTTTAAATGTTGACGGTTAAAATTTTTGTGATCATTACTTGCTTAAAAATAAGAAAATACACACCCACGACTTTTGAGACGGGATTCCCATAGGATCGATGTAAAATGATCGTACATGTTTTATTTATCGAAATTAATACTGCTACTGTAAATGAAAACAATCCCCCTAGCACATTTTTTTGTTGTTGGGATAACTTTAGAAATTATTCATACATATTAATGAACAATATCGGTGCTTTTTAATAGATCCAACAATTTCCTAACATAACGAACTACAACGTGAATGGAGTTTCGTGCTAAGCACTCAATAATTACATAAGTGTCATACTACATTTACCAAATTCTTTAATTTCATTGATTAAATAAACCCATTATGAAAAATGTTTCTTAATGAATTGCATTTATGATAAAAGCACATTTATTCCGAATTTATACGCTATTTGGTAATACAATAAATTTAAAGGAAGGGAATCATTTAAACATCTTGTTATGCTTATATTTAGGAAGTAATTTAAAAATTTACGATTATACTGGAATAGGTTTTGATGATAATCGGAGCCTAGGCTGAATAGAGCTTTTGAATATTTTGATATTTTGATATTTTTCTATGGCTTTCTGTATTAGACCAGATTACGTTTTCAAATGTCTTGGTTCCTTCTCATAGGTGCTGAAGAACTTGTCCATGGGAATGCGCAGTAGCTTCTCATACAGGATCAAGGCCTTTTCTTTGATAAGGGAACATATTGTGGTGCTTCCTGTAACTAGGAGCATTGCATCAATGGGTGTCGATTTTATCCCTCTAGTAATTAGTCGTAATGCTTGGTTGTGTGCCTTCTCGAGTGGTTTGAGAGTCACCTCTGTGGCTGTAATGAGTGGCTCACAGCAATGCAACATTATTGGGTTGAAGCCAGGAACAAGTTAGGAGTTGGTTCCATTATAGTGCAAATATGTAGCCGGATCCTCATTGCTGTAAATAAGTTTCAGAGGGTTGCTGTTTAG
>UZAE01013214.1:1286-25200 GCA_900617975.1 Rodentolepis nana | reverse complement strand
TATATATATATATATATATATATCCATTTTAGTATGACAAAGCCTAGTGAATGTAACGTACACAGTTATATTCTATCGGTTGTAGGGCTTGGAAAAAGAAAAATTATTTTGACAAATTTTATGTTTTCATTTCCTTTCTGGGAGTGAAATGAATTAATGCTATTTTTCCTTAAATTATGTTCTTTTTCTATCTTATAAATTTTAGCATTCTTCATTCAATTAGAAATAACCTGTTATGGCGATTCGCTTTAATAATAGGAAATTCTAGCACAATATAATAAATTATACGAAAAAAATACATTTTGTTTTTGAATATCCTAGAAAGAAAAGCGCCAAATCTCAAGCGCTTATTTTAATGAAGTTGAATATTTCAAAGGAAAATCATAAATTAATCCCACTTTTTATTGAGACTCTTATGAAATAGCGAAAGGCAAACATTAAAAATCTTGTGTTCACAACAATAAACAAAATATTTCGGTATAAAAAATGTAAAATCCTATAAAAGTGTCTATCAGGGAGGAGATAATTTCATATGAATATTAAATGACTGCATAATTCAAACCTAAAACACTTTGAAATGAAATTACCTTGAGCATATGATCTTTCTTCCATGAAATTAATATCAATTTGCCTGAACCGCGTTTTTGCATACTGCAAAGTCGATTTTGACATAGTCTATAAGGAAAGCCTTATACAGTATTTGAAATTATTAAAACTAGCCTACAATTGTCAAGATATTGATAATTTGTTTAAATTTTCGGAATTAAGCTCAACTTTATAAGAGTCAGATTTTAATTTCAAATTAATTAAGTTTTAAAATGCAGTCGCACGCAAAGAAAAAAACTATTTTGCAATTATGTGACAAAGAATTCATTATAGGGAAATTGTGAAAAAACACAGTATTGGTATTAGGCTTAAAAACCATTGGGAATTCCAACCCACCAAAATGATATTAATCTCATATTTGTTTGGGTAAGAAGATATAAAAATGGGGAGAAGAATAGTATTTTATAAAGAAAATTACCATGAAATTTAAATAATTAATTTTATATTTTCAAAATCGTGAAATATTTTTCATTTTAATGTACTTAAACAATAACAGTTGTATAAACTAGAGGGCGGTTCGAGCAAAAGCGATTTTAAAAAGGAACTTACCCATCCATGGTAACTTGGAAGTCCAAGAGGGCACGCGAACGGGTGGTGTAGCTAAAAAAATACGCTCTTAGATACAAACGAAGCTATAGTATTTCATTGAATTAATGAAAACTTTTATGATCATTTTAAATTGATAATTACTATTGTTGCGAAATCGTAGTTTTTGTTCGAATTTCACCTTTCATGACAATGTTTCTACTCACTCCATGGTCTAAAAAAATTCGAATTGACATGCCATTTTTAAATTCATTTCACAAGTGATTTCGAGTTTAAACAAGGGACGCTGAAAACAGCATTGCTTCATGATTCTCAAACTACTCCCTGAAACCCAATGAATCCAACCTCGCTGAGGCACTAAAAGTATTTGAAACTTCTCCTTGCGAATCACCTTGTGTCTTCAGGTTTTTATTTTATTCGTGGAATAATCTCTACTAAGTGCTATTAGGGTTAAGTTTCCTTGCTCAGTAATGATCCATACTAGTCTATTCTTTTCTCATACTCCTTTTCACCGAAGTTATATGAAGTCCATTTTATGCACGCCCACTACCACCATTTACGGGATTTCCCAACTCCCCTCCCCTCCCACCACCCCACCCCTATCCCTCAGCTCTCAATTACTCTCCCAAGTTCTCATCAGGCTTTTTGAAATATTTTTAATTATACAGCGCTGTGTGTTCTCCTTGTAGAACTTTATTTTGTTGTTATTCTTCGTCATTTTTTCCTATTACCAATTAATCGGCGATCACGATATGATTCATATGTCTAAACAGCAACATCAACTACTCCAAAAAATATCTCGGACCAATTCCCTTTGGGTTTGGATTATCGAAATTGTGTTTCGCAATTAGAAGGAAAAAAGTCGAATGCACAATAGACATAGCTTTTCACGAGGTAATTGAATGAATGATTTAAGCTCCACACAGCTTCAATTAAAATAAATGATAACAACAATGTACTGATTGTTATCTTTGTTTGGTCACGTAGTGCTTTTATATATTCCAGAAAATAATAACAAGAAATTAATGCATCAGAGGGAAAACTTCTCCAATGTCTGATTTAATTATCACATCCGTTTTGTTGCTCCATATAATTTGTGAACGATATCGCACTTCTAACGACAGGCACACGATACCAGCGAAAATTAGCGAAACAAAAATTAAACCACTCATGGCCTCCCAAAGCAGACAGAATTATAGAGCATCAAAATCTCCTAGTTGCTTTCCATCCAAATAACTTACATTAACATTACATTTTTCGGTATTTTAATGTGCACTAAATTGTAATGCAAGTCTATATTTCTAGGCAGCGAGCACTATTCAAAATCCTTTGAATAAACAAATTCACCACGATTGCTTTGAGCTAAAAGAGGCAAAATCGTAACTATCAATGGCGATTTTTAACCGTATATTCATTGAAGTAAAAGCTCAAAGTGCAAATAATTTGGAAATTGAGCAACAAGCTTGCCTTTACACTAATATCGGTTTAATGCCTGAGGAGATAGTGCTTACGTGAGACAGAAGCACTTATGTTGTTGAAATATTCAGTAGATGGAAAGGGTTCTTTTGGATCATTTGGAGGTCTAGTATTGCAGCCCACTTCATCTGGAGAATTTGTAGGATCGTCTAACCAACAGTCAGGCAAGCCGTCACATCGCATTGAGGACCGAATACACGTTCCGATTTCCCTGCCTCCACCATCAAGACGCTTATAACGACGACGGGAATCACTACCATTATCGGTGGAATCTCCATTACACCAGTATCCATAGAGCTCGCACAGTTGCCGTTCTAGAAAAGAAATATTGACCAAATGTTGCAAAAAAACGAGTTTGGTAATTCTACCATCCGGACATTTTTCGATATTTTAATGAGACAACAAAACTACTGAGTAAGTTGTCGACCCAATTTCCGGTCTCAATCCACTGAATATGACGCTACTGTATTCAAACCTTACTTCTCATATATGTTACCCCTCATCGCAATTTTTAGTGTTCCCACTACATTCTACCCTAATTAATACAGCCTTTTAGTTACTTCCCCAACTGAGTTCATTAAATTGAAAAAAAATTTATTGTATTTCCATCTGATAAAATAGATTCCAGTAAGCACTACATCCAGGTCACCTTATTCATGTAATGTGCAAATCTAAATAATTTCATTCTATCAAATAGGCAATTGTAGTAATTAGCTGAAATTTAAATGCATAACCATCGCTCAATATTGATTATTTACTTAATTTTAGACAAAGAATGAGCTGAAGCGGAGTGTTACTGCGTTGGCTGTCGTAACTAAAGTCAATAAATTAAAAGCATTTGCTTTTATATGGCGGAGGTAATGCATCCTCACTTTCAATATTCCAGAGTCCAAACCGGAAATATATAACTGTCATATCTTTTCAACAATACAATGAATAATTCTTTTATTTCGTCAAATTAATTCTTTTTATTAATTATTTTTCCATTGATATATATATTGAAGAAACTTGAAATTGCCCAAAATGGCTCATAATGGCTTCATAGAAGGAAATTAAAGTTGTAAAAATCCAAAAAAAACCGTTTGGAAATAACTTATCTGATGGCTTTTGAGGTTTGTAATATAATTTCAGAATTTTGTGCAAAATCACAAAAAATAATACTGCTCAAATAAAATTCGTGATGCTGTAAGAAATTCCTGTGATTTTGAAAAATCAATCTATAGTTACCAAGATTAATAAATGTCAATTAACTGTGAGTGGCATGTTCATTTCTGTACATATATGAATGTGAGCAAAACGCTTCAAGTGGGGCATTGAAGTCGACGAGGAGTTGGGGGATTTCAAATAAATTTAAAAGGTACGCACTGAGAAGTTTGAATTTATCATAAATAGTACACAATGATAAACAGACTTATTTTATTGCTTTCATTTAAAAATAATTGAATAAAATAACTGTTTAAAGATTGACATCAGTTTTATAAGAGCAACCGTGATTATAAATATTTCGCCATCGACACCCAGTCAGATTCACATCCGATGTTCCGTATAAAGTGTTCGTCGTGGAAAGAATTGACATGTATTTCATAGAAACAAGCTCAAAGGAAACAGATGAAAATGGTACTTCGATCTAGAACTAAAACACTTTAAGTTCTGGCATTCACTTCGGCGTCATTTATTAACCGCCTTAAAATTCAACAACACATAATGCATTTGAAATAATTATCCTTGTAAATAGGAAATAGACGCTATCCTTTGTTTACTCTTCAACTAGACAAAGGTAAATGATACAGCTAAAATGAAAAGAATAAAAATTGGGCTAAAAATTTCAAAATTGGCAACTCCTAGTTACCAATCATCCATGTAAATAATAACTTGCATGCTTTTTTTACTTATTATTTTTTAAAAAATTATTTTTTTCAAAGAAATGGACGCGCAGGAGCAATGAACAACTGGCAATTTCAAGTGCAATAGTAAACAAGCGCGCAATTTTAATAAAATATAGTGTCTATATAGCCTAACGAGAATTAATTCATATGTGAAAAACGAAATGATTCGAAACTTTCAAACTAAGCCCAGTTAAAATTTTGTGCGTTATTATGCGAAGAGACAAGTTAAAAAGCGATTATTTGGTGCAAAGACAAAACGCATTTCGTTGCGCCCTAATTTATGATCTTGGAAGTATAGACTGTAAAATAATCTCATTTTATTAAAAAATGAAGTAAAAACCACAAGCGCGATATAAATATTTTAGTCATTTTTAATTACCACATAATTCACCTATCAAAATATCTATGACGTCACGTTGCTGTAAACGTCGCAATTATCTCATGCATTTAAGTAATCACTCGCCCTGAAGTTACGAACCAAATTGCGGGGCTGATGATAAGAAATCAGAAAGGAAGGGGAAATTGTGTTTGTGTGATACAACACGAAAGAGTTATGATTCGAAAGTTTTATCGCATTGCCACCCCCAAGAAAAGACGATAGCCTGACGTTCACTGCGTAAGAATGTCCATCGTTAATTACAAAGATGTTCAATTATTGATTAAATCAAATAATGAGAAGAGTGCTCAGAAATAAGGAAAAAATAATAATAAAACTATATTAATTCAGGGGTTATTTTGAACACTATGTGCAAGAACTCCTCTTACTCATGAAAAAAAATATTCTTCTCTCAAAACTAGAGAGCACGCGTCAATCAAGAGGCGTAGAAATTAAAGAAGGTGGTCAAAGAAACGTGAAATAAAGTATTTCTGATTTTGTCATCATGACAAGCCTTTGAAAAAGGTGGAACGAAGATATTCTACAATAGGGAAGATTACCACTTAGCTCATACGTAGATTAAAGGGACCATTACATTTATTTGTAAAGTACATCGAAAGTAAGCATTCACCACTTGTCTGTTTTATAATTTAATTCGTTTTTTTCCCAAGGTAACATAAATGGAGACTTTAAAGGAATTGAAACTTAATGAAACCCGATAATTAACTGTAAATGTACAGATAATTTATCTCGAGAGCATGGAAAACAACAAATATTATTAAATTTTTCAATTTCACAAGTGCTTTTGCAAATCCACTCATTTGCAAACTGTTTCGAATTTAGCAAGATATTGCTAATTATAAAAATGAACCATACATTTATTTAGAGAGTGATTTGGGCAGCCAAACGGCTTAAATCAACAGGAAGGCTCCGTGTTGCCACTCCCTACACCGAATGAGAATTATAAATGCTTTTCTACATTGGGCTAGCAAATTACTAATACCTTAAATAGACGAAATCAATGAAATGTCACAAAATTACATCAAGTAAGTTAAATTAAAAACCGGAGAAAAAGATTAGAATATTTTTAGAAAATCGCACGATTAATTTGGACTTTATAGTCAAATAAAAAAGGAACCAATTAAAATTCAGCTAAAATAACCAATTTATGAGAGAAAACTTAATTTGCTGTCGTTTATATTACACGGAGTGATATTTAATTTTCAATTGTTGTGATTTTTCGATTTTTAAAAACTTTGATCTATTCTTAAGTCACTGTAGCAGCAATTTCTTTGTTAATTCTAAATTAATAGTAACAGAAAAAAGATTTATTAATTACCCAGGTAAATGTTCAATAAATTTTTTTTCAGATGGGAAGTTTTTGGGGTTCTTTCAAATAAAATTTCATTTAATGCATTCCGATATTATTTGAACTTTGTTTATTGTTCCAAAAAATAGAAATTGTCGAATATCTATCATTTCCCAACGATAAATATGCTTTACTTTAATTTGCTTATATTTTATATAAATATGCCAATTTAATAATTTTTATTTATCTATAATATTGGCTTATGAGCATTTAAACGTTGACGAATCATTATGCTCTAGGCAGTTTGTAGTGTCTTGGAGTTCATAAGTCAAAGCATGTCAATTCGAAAATTTACTTTTAAAAGGGCAAATATAGGTCACCATTAATCGGTGCGTTCAAAAATAAAGCAAGAGAATAATGAAACAGAAAATCGAATAAACCTAACTTCCTTTCAATTTTGTGAATATTAAATAAGTGCAATTACTCGTGTCATCAGTATTCGAAGATTGAGACAGGAGTCTCTGAATCCTTAATACCAGACAGATCGTTATTACTAAATTTAATATTCTGAGATATGTAAGATTTTAAATGTTATTTTTTATGACATCACTTTAAACTTTGGCTTTCTTCCACCCCCAATTTATGACAATTTTTATAGTCCCACGTCTTCGTTTATTAGGGTTTGTGACTTGATTCAATTGCTTTATATTAGTACATAAAAATTATTGAACCATGCCTTTTTTCATAACACGACTAAATAATCGCTTTACAGCACTCAATCTTATTATGGTGAAACCAGGAAAGTTTCATTTACATCAGGAAATTGCTTTGGTCAAGCACTATTCATGGAAATTTGACGTGACCAACAATTTGCAGAGTATTTCATTTTTTTGCCATTCATTTCAAACATTAAGAAAGTTGAAACAAAGGAATGAAAGGATAATTAAATGTTGGGTAAAAACCGGCACATTCACACACATACAGTCAAATAAAGCAAAATGTATTATAAATCCTAAAACACAATTAAAATATAGCAAAATGCTTGAAATTTCAGATTTTTTATCGATTTCGGTCACTTATAAATGGATTTATAAAGCTGTATAACCTATTACCCTTGGTATAATTTATAATTGAATGATGAGGTTGAGTTCAGAGAACTCTGCTCATTGGTCTACCAATATTTCTGATTAAATAATCATTTGCTCAAGCCCATGTATGAACCACAATTATCCACGTAATTCCTTAAAATCATCAGATTAACAACTTTCTCAAATGAAAAAATGTGAAGTGAATTAAACCTGTTTGCATGAAAAAAACGGCTCTAGGGCTAACTTTTCTCAATTTAGGTCCAAATAACCAACTTAAATAATACACACAAGTATTGAATGACAATAAATCAGTAAAGTGTAAACAGTATAATAATATTATTTACAAACACCACTATTTCCGAGACAAGTTCCTACTACTTGCGATTCAAAAAATATACATATTTTAATTTAATATAATGATATAAATCTTAACATATATTAAGATAAATAGAACCTAGCTGTATATTTGTCAGATAAATTGCTTCAGATAATTTTGAAAAAATGGCATTTAAATTTTTGTTCCTTTAAACAAATTCCTTCCAGACGTGGAGGCGAAAGATTATTAATTCACAAAGGCAAAAGTGAGGCAATTGCAAATGTAAAAGAATTGAAAGCTATAGTTTTCAATAAAAATTGAGGCTAAGTAATCAAGGTCAACTGAGCTACAATTATGCAGTAATAACCAAAATATAGCAAATCAATTCAATGCTAATTTATTCATTAAATTTTAAAGTGTTTTAGTTACAGAAATAAAGAAAATATTTTAAGATTGTGGCATTAAATATCAAATTTTTGTCAATTTTCTATGAAAAACTATTCTCAAAATCATTACTTTAGTTGAAAAAAGTATACTTAATTTATAGTAAATTACACCCACTTCGAGAAAGTGAAAAGTTTCCTCCAAAGTGCAGCCTCGAGGTGATCTGGATGCGTATTTTGAGGTCGGGAGGGATGTCTTTGAAGCCAGCAAGAAATTGATTGGTGGTCTCCTGGGTTTCATTTTCTGACTGTACAGGAAATCGGTCGGGATAAATAGCCCATGAAACTTTGAGATCGCGCACTCGATCTTGCAGGGTTATATTCCGCTGTGGTGAAGTGCAGGATAGAGAAAGACTTTCCGATTCCTTGAAAAATGTAGTAAAACAAAAATTCAAAACTTAAATCTAAACATTAAACTTATATAAACTGCAACAGGCCCTACCTTGTTCAAGAATCAATATCGATCTTATGTATCTATTCCTGGCACCATTCATGTGATTGGATCAATAGATCATAAAAATCTCATTAACACAAATGAGATAATCTAGTCCATCCAATTTAATTCAGGAGACTGACAATGAAATTTAAATCAGCTGTAAGAACGCAACCAACATTAAACAATGACTGCGTGTTTTTTACGTTGCCAAAGGCTACTTAGTGTTACAAGATAGAAAAGAATGGCCGATGTGGTCAAAAAATGTAGATTTAATGGGCCAGAAACACAAAGCCCTCTGAGACTAGTGTTTTAATAGAAGTAGCGATTAAAACTTAAAGGAAGATATTAATTCTGAAAATTTAGTTGTGAATTGTATGCTCTTTTTAAGCCCTATATAAGCTATCTTGAATCAGATAATTAGTTCAGAAGGACAATCTTTAAATAAATTCATCTTTTTTCAGATCAAATATTTTGAAATTGAAAATAGTAAGTTGGATATTCCGTTTTTGGCTTGAATTTAGAATAGATACGAAACGTCACCATCTACAGCGTTGGGAAGAAACGTACTCTAATTTGAGTGTATGATCATAAAAATTTGGCTGAAAAAATTCATTGATGCATATTTCTAAAATTAACTCTGATCATATTTAGCCATCGAAGAAAAGGCTGAAATATGGCAGACATAAATTCTAATTAAATCTAAATTTAACAATATTCATTAATAGAGCTTCGAAAAGGTTGTAAACTCAGACAAGCAGCAGATACAATTTTTAAATATATAAAAATTTGCTTCATTTGAACAACAGAGCAATTGCTTTCAAACTAAATTCGCTGATATAACTGAGGATATTAACTAAAATTATTCATGAAACCCATTTTTATATATTTTCTTTCACTAAAAAGAGAGTTTTCTCAATGAGAATCAAAAGTTTTAAACAATGATATAATAGACCTATTAAAAGAGTGACAAAAAAGCTACTTAATTGAATTATGTTTCCTCCCAGACACACAGAAGATGAATTGTGATATTAGACTCCACTTTTTTTATTCTATGGGAAAAACTTGGCCAAATTTGCAGAGCAACTGAGCGTGGTGAAGAGAATAAGGTTTTACGGCGTCAGTGGAAATATTAGGGCTTTAGCTTATACCTTCAAACATTTTCAAGAATGCGATTCAACCGTAGGCTGAGTGAAAGTGATCCATTTCTAGACTTTTAAAGCCTTCAACGTCGCTAATGTAGGACAAACGCTCTTGTCACTGTAGTTTTAAAGCTATTTTGGCAAAAGCGCATTCAAATGCACATAAAACGATTAACCTGGACGTCTGCAGGTTCAAAAGCAACAGAACCCATCAAGTGGACTAACGACATTGAGTGGACAATTTGCGTAGACATTTGACATTTAGTCACATCCCATTACTATCCAAAAGACAAAGTCCTGCCTTGAAATGTTATATTTCGACGTTCGTATCAAAGAAAATGTCCTAACAGCACTTCGTAAAATGAATTATCCCAGAATAGCTAAAATCGAAGAAAAAATAGATAAATTGAATTCAAATGTACTTTCCATTTTTACCACTTGACTGCGACTAGCAACTTATGACACTTTTATTAGCATAGTGTTCTTGATGCGCTTCGAATGAACTTTAATCAAATTCAAATTTTACACAGTGTAGCAATTGGAAGATGTAGGACGAAATCTCTTCAATAAAATGAAAAGAATATTTGCAGCATATGGAATCGAAGCGAAATATACATATACGTATGAAATAGTTCATTAAATCAAGAACACATGCAGAGGGAAAGGAAACTGAATTAATAATATAAGGAGTGACGTAGTTATATAGGCAGGACAATCTCTAAGTGCGTTTTCCTTTAGTTATGATTTACTCTTTCTTCGGATCCCAATGAATAGGAATAGGCCAATTATGCAAAGGTTTACTTTAATACATAAAAATTAAAACTTGATTTGATTTGATAAGTCACTTAAAATGCGTTTAATCAAGCTTTCTCTATGACACTTAAGCATCACTAATACAGAAGCCATAGGGAAACCAATGAAGCTTTTTTTGTTGACAGAAAACTCCACCTTACTCTTGTTCGTAACCAGGAAGTACTGCAGCTAGAATATTGAAGCAAGTTAGCACATGGGATAATGAACTATGTGTTCTAGAAGTAAAGGCTTATAACATGAATACAGGGGCCGGAAGTGGAAGGGCTTTTGATTTCTACCTATTTTTATATTAAATGGCAGGCGTTTTGATAGTTATCATTAGTCCTTTTGTTGATATCGGGCATCACAGAGGGGAAGGAACATCAGAATGAGAAAATGTCGAGAGGGGGGGGGCAAAAGAGTGATTTGCTGATATAAAAGAGACAGACACAAAGGCAGAGATAAGGTAAAATGAGTATTGTGGTAGGGGTCGAGTATGACATACAGTGGGGTCATGTTAGTTTGAAGTCAGAAGTCAACTGCCGGTTAATAGACTTTTTGCGTATGAGTATACTTTGCCCAGGGTGCACCACGTGGAGTTAAGTCTATCGCGCATACCTGATTTCTACCTCTGTTTCCTTTTGGGCCAGAACTTCTACAGCGCAACGATGAAAAATTACGATTTTTTATTTGTCTGGGGAGGACATAGTTTAGAGTCCAATTAAGCATTTAATCAAGTTCATATCGGAGAGAAATCAACTCTCTCAAACTGAAAACATTGTGTAAGTGACGAGGTGAAAAAATTTGCGAGCAATTATAAAGTTCACCACTGTCCATGAAACCCAGACAACCCCTCTCCCCCCCCCCTCCCACCCTAGGGATTTTTCTTTCCAGTGCACTTCCGTGATTAAATCACGGACAACAAAAAATGCATCATGGTTTTAACTAATGCTTAAAGGATTCGTTTTAATTAACTTATCTACTTATTAGCGTATCTTGATTAAAAAGTAATATTTAAAACTTTATGCTTAAAAACTGATCATGTATAAGTGCTCATATATATTTCATCAGCAAAGAACTATGTGATCCATGATATAAAGTAGATTATTTACCATCAAGAACCCTACTCGAAAATAAACTGAATGAAGTACGTTCAAAAACTCAGTTGAATAGAGTGGCCCATCCTCTTAATATTGACTTGTGAAATTTTGGATATTACATTCACATACTAAATCGATTTTAACTTATAAATTTGCATCCCATCACAAGTTTTAGCCAATGGCATCTAATAATTTAGCAATTTTAGTAATGGAGAACTTTTATATCTCAATTTAAGTAATAATTTTTGTGCAAAAATCTTGCCGAATCACTTAACTCCACATATCAGTTAATTATACATGCTAAAAGACAATTGCAAGGACACAATGAGTAGTTGTTAATTACAGGGCTTCCGTGCCGAATAAATAACACCTGATGAATTGAATCAAAGTCGCATAAATCTCTCCCCCATTAATTAAAATCGGTGAAAAATTACGCAAATATTTTTATGAATAAAGTTTTTTTGATCATATCCAACGTTGATTATTTAAAAAATTATAAATTAAATAGGCAGGAGATTGTCATTTTATATTTAATATTGAAATTGAAGTTCTAACTATTTTATTTTGACAAGTTGAAATAAACTACTTTATCTTAAATTTACTCTTCCAGTTGTTGTATAATTTTGATGTGATAATTAGATCCAACCAATACTAATGAGCTTAAAAGTAGTAGATCGATGGCATATAGGCTCCAGTAGTGCTACTCATCAACCATAAGAAGTTCCTATTCTTTAAAAAGAAAGTTCGATTTGTCTTGCCCCAGATTGTTAATAATTACAAGAGCATTCTCATTCTAAGTCGTCAGTGGTATGATGATAGTTACCACAAATATAATTGAGGTCGCCTACTATGGTATTCTATGGCCCAAATTAAAGAAAGCAGGAGCCATGAATCTCAAACGGTGGCTTCTCTTCATTCTCTTTTTTTAAAAAAATCATGGATGATTATAATATAAGCAAGTTATGAAATTGATCATCAACTAGGGTAGTCAGGGAAACAGTAGGGGAGAGATTTCATTCCCAGATATGGAAGAACAGCAATTTAATTTTTTCCATTAAAGTGCAGTAGCAATGCACTTTGATTCCCACCAAAATCACACGAGAATTGTTTTGCAGATGGAAGCAGTTCAGCAATCCTTTGATAGGATGCATTAGTAAGTGCGGTTAACTATTCCAACTTCTGTTGTGCACAGACTAGTTAAAAACTAGAACCCTTTATGACCTCTACACCCCTTTTAAGAGATCTGAATTCAGAGAAAATATACTCGTCAGTGGCATTACTAAAACTACTCCTTCTAATGTGCAAGATCAGAGTCCGAACAATAGTTTGACCAATTCAACGCAAACGCGCTCACACTCAAATGTTAAGTGAAAACAATTCCCAGAAATAGGTAACTCAAGATTTAAGGAAAAACAAATTTTGGAGCCTGTAAAGTTGATCGAGATTGTTTTTTGTTTTAATTGAAGTCCAAAATTAGTTAACTTCAAATTGCAGTAGGTCACAACCAGGTTAAAATTCTAAAGTGAAAGGAACTTCAAAAAATTGTTCCTTTCACGAGGTCAAATTTCCGTCTCAAAAATAAGTAGTCAATCGAATGAAAATGTAGAAATTGTGATAAAATAAACCCTTTCAACGCTAAATTTTAGGGAAGGCTTTCAAGCGCAATGAAGTTCAAAATATAAATTAACAATAAATTGAAAGTGCTTTTATATAATAGAAATAACGGCCCCCTAAGTAAAATGGTAACTGTGATATTTAATATTAATCAGAGAACTTCTATTTAAAATATTGCATGACAAGCTTTAACCAACCATGCTGTGTTACTACATTTTGCTTAAAAAAACTTTGCGACAATTATCATAGAAAATATTTTCCGAAAAAATAGCTAGAAAGAAATGTTTGCAATACGCAATAAAAATAAAAAGACCGTTTTTATGGATTCCTGATGTAGCACGATATTTAGCATTTTGGTGTTTAAATGGAAAGCAGAGTTTCTTTTGTAAAGCAGAAGGGAAGAGCAACAGGAAAACCTTTGCTTGAAATGCGATTATCGAAATATTTCAACAAACAGCAGCAAACAGATTCCAACTTAATTGGTAATATGAAGTTCCCTGAAAATGTAATACAGACTCAGAGTAACAGGGCAGCATCCAGAAACTCTACTTCGTTATTCATTCGGGTCACAATTTTATCGTTTTGTCGTTAAGGAAAGTGGCAATGGAAGTCGCTCGTGAAATTAACTGCAGGATATAAATAATTAACACGAATAATAGCATAGTTTGAGATTTCAATTTTATCAAAGAGCTTACTTTAAGTCCGGGTAGATGTGAGGAATCACCTCGATCATAGGCTTCTTCAATGTCGTTAGGAGAGTAATCGGCCCCTGATCTGGCAATCCACTGAATCAAACGAAGTTGGAAATCAGCAGAACTGGGAGCTTGACGAGATGGGCATTCGAGAGACGCTCGAACATGAAGCAGCCAGAAATAAACCTGTGGATTTTGTAAATTAATCACGAAGTGTGTAACTTGTAATCACCCAGAAAATAAAAATTCAAAGTTAAAATGTAACATAAAACACTGCAAGTTAGTTCGAATAACACTTCGTTTTGCTATTGCAAAGTTCATATATTTAGTTATCAAGTAATTACTAATGAAGATAACTGCTAGAAGAAAATCAAAAACAAAAAGTTAGCGGTTGCAATGACCGAATATAAGCTCAGTGTAGAATCTAATAAAATAACTTACTGTTCCGTTGTCTACTCGGTTTTGGACATAGCGTCCAGAAGGCTTGATTGAAACCCCTGGACAAACAACTCTGGTAAAGTATCGAGGATGTCTACGAAATGCCGTTAAGTTATATGCCGCGGACGCATTAAAATAAAGAACGATCTGATTGTGAAGAAGTAAGTCATCATTCTTCAAAAATGTTTTGCTCGGTGATCGACCGCAATAGTATGATGAATTAGGCATCATCAAATCTGCATCACTAATTAATTAAATTAAAATCTTACAATCTTCACATCTCATAGTACTTGTGAAAAATAGTACAATGGCAATATAATTTCTCATGGTTCAAGTTAAAATTACGGCGTCGATAAACATCAAAAATTTGATTGAAACATTTTCAGTTTTGGAAAAAAGGAAAGGATATTTTTAATATTTTAAGGGAAAATTAATAATTCAATCCCAACATGTTGAGCTAGGCTCCATACTTCAATGGCCTTTAAAATGCTTACATTGATGCGTTTAAACAAATATACACATGGTTTTACTATTTTAAAATATTTAACTTTTTAGTTTCCCCATTATAAATTTAGAATGTCTATGTTTCGAGTTTTACAATCGTTTTATGAATTATCTTTACTTTAATGCGATATTAGACCAGTTTATATTTATAAATATTAATAGTAAATAAGAACCATAGCACGGAACCTTCCTAAAGCATTTATAATGCACATATTATTTTTTTGCTTTCACAAATTCGAATTTTCAGCTAGTGTTTCAAAGCGACTTGCTGCCAATTGCTCCTAGCTCTCGATAGAGGTTTCAGTTATAGAAAATTAAACTTTAACTCGATGGAAAGTTTATCACCATTTTCATTTGAAGTAAAACTTTCAAGAGTTAATTTATGTTGTTTGGTTTGAGTGTGCATATTATTTATCATGTGTTGTATTATTTACTTATTATCATACTTTTAATTCTATGCTATCTCTTCTACTTAGCGCTTCAATATAAGTTCATATCTAATATATCCAAACAAACTTTATTTTTATGGGCCCCGATTTGAGAACAGCAATAATAAAATATCTTTGGCCACCTATATAGAAGGCTAATTTTTTGGCAACCATCACCTCACATTTCTATTTTGATTATCTTATGTAATAAATACGGTTCAAAGAGTAAGCAAAAGGTCAGATATATGTCGAAATATTTTGTGTAGGCAATCTTTTCACATCTGAATTTTAAAGAACAGAAATAACAATAAAAGTACATGATTAGTGTTCAATGTTCTTCTCAAAGCAGGATTGTTTAATAGATGGAAATGAACCTCTCAGACAAATGAAAAATTCGAAGCATCACAGATAATGCAAGAAGGGTGTAACCTGGTACTTTTTAAAAGTTCGATTGACTTCTCCATGCAGTTTTTTGAAGAAAATGCAAATTTTCACCGAGCAGTAAAGTCAATATAATTCTTATACATATCATTAGATGAAACCGATCGCATTGGATGAGCTGCCCCCTTCTGCAACCTTGATGCACCCTCTCCTGTGGGTGAAATTAATAAATGCTCATCACTGGCAACCAACCACGTCTCCATATTTGTACTCAGAGGACGAAGATCCATATGGCTGGCTGATATTGACTGTCCAAGCCCTATAGTGAATAATAGCAAAGGATCTAATTATACGCATATTTACTACTTAATTTAAATAAGTAAAAATTACCTCGTGAAGTGGGAAGCATAGCGGTTGCTGATGTTGCAGAGTCTGAAGAGTTATAGTGATTGTTATCAAGTTCAGGTTGACCGATAACCTTATTTCGATTGAGAAGTCGTATCTCATTATCTACTGGTGGAGTGCTTGCTCGAGCCACATCCGTCCCAACCGTTGAAGCTGATCCATTGGGATTTATAGCTAGTAAAATAAAAGAATTTACATTTTCTTTAGCTAAGGTTACTTTGCAACCACGTAAAACCAAAACAATATTTCGAGCAAAAAAACGCAACCACAAACATCAATGCCACCTTCAACTCATAGAGTATACCGACCGTTGTTTCCTTAAAATTCTCTTAAAAAAATCTCGAGTCCTTGAAATGATTTAATAATCTAATTAACAAGGTACTTAATTCCTACTTTCAGCTCCGTGACAAAAGCAAAATCCGATCCTAACATTTGCAGTCCTTTCACATATGCATAAAGAGTGCAACCTCACACAAATTTGTTCTTTTAAGTTCCCCTTCGAACTTACCTCTCATCAATATCTTCGTGATGTCAGCACTTTGGATTTTGACCATTTTGGGATTAAGTTCCAATTTGAAATAAGGTAATTTAACCACTTGACTAAGGTAGAATCAATAGTGGATGTGACGATGCTCATGTCTTTAAATCCATTACGTTTATTGGGCGCAATCGCCCTTCAATAGGAATGGTAGGCAATGAGAGAGAGAGAGGAACAGGAAAATCTTGAAGCTTTAAACACACGCCAGTAAAGATTGGACCGACATTGAAGGCCAGATTTTTTCAAGCTTGCAATGAAAACATTCTAAGGAAGCATTTTTTCATCGAGAGGATGCCTTTTCTACTCAATGTTTATACTGTGAGTTAGTTGAATATTATGCGACTAGAGGTATGACGAATTTATAAAACATTCCTACTTCAAAATAGCCCAACTTTTGGTCAAACGATAAATGCTAATGATTAATCTATAAGGTCAATTGAATCAGAACTATCGGCAAAGGTTTAGAAAAGTCTTTACTTATCGTGAGCAAATCCTTCAAATCTCAAAATTTTTCTTTGAACACAAGTTAAACACACTTCTGCCATTCTTTACACCTTTAAACACACACACACACACACATTTTAAGGAATGTCAATAATCATGAATCAATGTGATTTCAAAATGGCAATCTATCAAAGAATTGATTACAACTCTGTATTCCTTAGTTTCAATTGCTCAAAGTAAAAAATGGCTCATCTATAAATTACCGCTCAATTTCTTCTACATTCCACAAGTGATCATCACAAGCCATGGTAAGGCTTTAGTAGCTTAAATTAGCCAAGTTACTCCTTTTCACACGCAAAACAGCAATTTATGAAATAAGGCCTGTGCGTGCACCTGCCTGAGTGAATCAACTAAAATAATGTTTTTGATTGTACTGTAGCAACAGAAGGGTAAATGTTAGCAACCAGAAATGCTCCCTATTCAGTTCACCAATGCTAGTCATTTGCAAAACTTGTCGTTCAGAAAATGAAATGATTCTCGTGACGAGTTTATTTTTCAGCTTCTGGTTTACACAGCCATTTTCCTACCCCTCACACTATCCACAACTGTAATTGCATCTTCAGGGAATAAAGTATAGTTGCGTTTGAAATTTGACTTGGATACTTAGGCTTTAATCAAATGGCGTACCTTCTTGGGATCCTTTATCATCGATCCTCTGGACAAAATCATCTTCCTCTTGAACATCTCCCAGTCCCAAGTAGGCGAAACCAATAACGGGAGAGCCAGGGGGGAGGGAAAGGTGGATGGGACCAACAGCTGAATGTCCATTAAGTTCGGCAAGATCTCCATCATTGAGGGTGGACGAAGAAGAGTAGCGGGATGGTACAGTGTTGTTAGATCCCCCAGTCAAATTCACAGAGGGAGTGAAAACTGCTGACTCTAGTGAGTGAAGGAAACGATCATTGTCAACTGATGACTCCATTTCTTCTATCTCCTGCTTGGAGGAAAAAAAAAACAAGAATTAATAAATAAAGGAAAAAAAGAAAGAATTTAAAAATTTCAGAGATTCAAGCCATCTCCTATAAGTCTTAGCTGATAGAGGCAGAGAAGATATCTGTACTGTCCATTTTTGAGAAAACCAATAAACTACAAAAAAGGTATGAGACATAAAAACCGGAGTCTGAGTAAACGTAAGATTAGATAGATCTTTAAGAGGAAGGATTAGAGATGATAGCAATTATAAAATGATATAGACAAAAGAGGAATGAGAAAATTCATGGATCAATAGGTTTAACGAATTAGAAACACAATCAAATTTCCTATTTGAAATCAACTTCCAAAATTTTCAATAGTAAGTGAGATGTACAAAGTTCTGCTTTAGATTCGTACATCAGAGGTTAAGATTGAATTCTGGACTCAATCAAAATTCATCCACATTTCCTTAAAATGGCTATAAGTTGTAGTCTGCTTGTTATTTGGTAATATTGATTAGTGTCATTTTCGTTCAAAACTAACGAATGAAGGAAATAGGGGGTGCGCAATAGACTTACCTCCACGTGGTGCACAATAGGCAACGTATACTCATACGGCAAAAAGGTCTATTAACCAGCAGTTGACTTCTGACTTCAAACTATCATGACCCGACTGTATGTCATATTTGACCCCTTCCTCAGTACCCATCTTACCTTTTCTCTACCTTTGTGTCTGTCTGTCTCTTTTACATCTTTGAATCGCACACTGATAGACTGGGGTGTGCGATAGACTTACCTCCACGTGGTGCACCCTGGGCAACGTATACTCATACGGCAAAAAAGTTCATTAACCGGTTTGCATGGTAAGTATTATAAAGTCCGCCATTTGAAATAAATAAATAAATGAAGGAAATACCAACTCTTCGGTAAACATCAAACAAAATTGAACCCTCGTGTCCCGAGACTAAGGAAGACTAAGGCTACTTTCCCACACAGATTTATACCGGTAGATGCTTTATTAGTAAAAGATCATTATCTGTATCGATTTATTAATGGGTCAGCTTTAATGTCACTTTCTCTATAAAATAACAGGAGGTAGCTCATGTTTAAATCTCGAATTCCATTCCCTTACAGTAAGCGTGTTGTTCTTCTAATGCTGCTTAACTCCATCCACCAATCACATTCCTCCCTGAAAAGTAGTAACCTATTCCGCTACTGTTTTTGCTATTCTGAGAGTACTACTATCGTTTGGTTTGTGTGAAGGAAATGTTACCGCCAACACAGTGTCTTTATGCAAATGCAATGATATTCCCGATCTAGCTGTTCTGACCTTTCAAAAATTGGCAGTCGCACAATCTAGGAATTTACATTAGCTGTCATCAACGAATGTTTGCTGTGAGTGTCTGTGTATGAAAAGAAAACGAAGGAACAGTTAAGCCTTTTTTTCCGAAATCTTTCTAACGAAACTTCACTAATAATAATATTCCGTTTTCATAAAGAATTGCATTAGGTGAACAAAATTTCAGCCCAAAAGCATTACACTGGAAAAAATTGATGAAACTAAGCGCAAATACATGAGATAAAGTCCGAAATTGGCAGCTCCTTTGTGGTGCGAAAGCAAGTTGTACGGATAATCGATCAGAGCACTTTAGAAGGGACCTTTGGGAAATAGTTCAAGGTGAACATGCTCCGAGAAAAGTGCTTCTTTCGTCCTTCATTTTCTCAGAATTTATTATGGCCGCCGTTTCACAACTACCGGAGTGTTTAAATCGTACATTCGGAGATAAAATTATTTTCTCGAATCTTAATTTCCATTTAAAAATGACCTTAAACAGCCTTCTTCAATGAATCCTGTGAAGACAAAGTGTTGAATTAAATAGGATGCACATGTAGACTATGAACAACAGAAATTAATTCCAGACCTTGAAGGATTTCAAGGCCGATAGCTTACAATTCACGGTTAAATCGGGGGGAGGGGTGGAAGAGATGTTTGATAAATGTTCATAAATATATAACTCAAAGCTTTAGTCAGTTAATTGGAGGGGCCTGTCCATCTTCACCGAATTAATCTACCTACACAGATGGAGTTTAGACTTCTGAAGCTGTCAAAGGGAAGTTAAGTCGGTTATAGGAAGCGTTAACAACGATCAGCTCTAGGGAGAAATTCCCATTATACCAGTTCTCTTGTCGATCGAAATTCACATCTACAGAAGACCGCCCACGTCACTAAACGCCCAATGGTAAACGATAATTTCATAGCGTTCCACTGAGCAGATTTGAACTCAAACCATTGCATTACCGAGCGCTCTCTTACACTCATTTATTGGGTGAGTCAAACCAGAGCATACTCACACCAAATTGCGTACCTAATCTCTCAAAGTCGAAGCACATGATAAAGCCCACTGGGATATGACGTTATGAGTATGGCTTCACCTTGTAGTCTTGTCATTTAAATAAAGTGATGCACACAAAATAAAACGATGATATCTAGCTAAAGCCTGTTTTCAATGAAATCTACTGACGCTTGTCTATAGATCCCGACACAGTAAAGAAATACCCCTAGTTCTGATCAATAAGAACCCTTTTCGTTGGTCATTTGGTGCAGTTATGAACCTTATTGCACTTACCGCTACCTCAAAGGCGTTACAGTGGCCAGTATCTTGAGATGTCGTTGAGTTCTTGCTCTTCCTTCCAATTCTTGATCCACTGCTCATTCCACCTAAAGCTGCGCTGATTTTCCTTGGTTTCTTTTGCTGTTTGAACAATCTCGTCTGACTTCCCACGCACTCTGATCCCTGAGGTAACGTGGAACTCAACGTGGTTCCATCTTCCAAAGTAATTGCATCCTCCTGCTGACCAATCGGACTGCTCGTACTACTGAATCTGAACATTCGAGCTGCATCCTTCAGGGCCATCGAGAATTTGTATGTTCGAGATTTGGAATCAGGTGGAGAAGTATGAGGAATTCGAGAGAGAGGCTCAATGGGAGGGTCTGCGGCTTTGATGGGGGAGATATCAGCTTCAGGACTGAAAAAACGGCGATACACTGAACTGTCCGAGAGATCCTCATGCGGAATGGATTCAAGGGATGCAAGTGGGGCTGAAAATAAAAAAAATTGAATTAAGCATCGATTTTCTTCTGAAACTATTTTATTTGTTTGAAGACTACGCTTAAACATGAAAAGTGTCTTATTTTTATTAAAATATATGATATGTTGCGTACGGCTGTCATATGATTGAAGCGCAATGAAAAAATTGAAAAGCGATATTAAATACTCAACCTTGGTATGTGGTTAAGTGGTTGATAAAAGTGGAACCTTATCAGCAATTTTTTTTCATTTGAAAATGCTTTCAGACCTACTCACTCTATAGTTCTGCCTGCTCGTTACTGTTAACTTAGTTTACCAAAATTTGAGAAGAAACTGTTCAAGTTTAATTGAGGCTTATTTTAGTAACATCCACTGGGGAAAATGGGACGTTGCATTTTCGACTCAAAGCTTTGGTTATTGGGTCTTTAGCAGTATATCCACTTTCATTTAGATTAATTAGACTATTCTGCCTATAGGCAATATTTTCAAAGGATAAACTACTTGTTCAACAAGCTTTTCAGATTAAAAAGAAAAGTATGCGTTCTACTAGTGGACATTAAAATAAACATGTCAAATATGATAGTGAAACGCAAGCAGCTTTCAAAGCATCACCCACCACTCTCGTGGTCATTTTAGGCAGAAAAAGACCATTAGGGTATTTACAAATTGCCGTTGGAAAAGTGGGCCTAAACAAGAAATGATGACTTCGGAGCACATTCACCAAATTTTCCACAACTCTCTTTCGTGCTCTTTTATAATGACTGGAAGTCAATTGAAGTGTAAAAGTTTTGCCTCATAAATTTAAATTGACACCAATTCTCATTTGAGTTGAAAGGTATGAACGGTTAGAAGGATACCCAATTTTTCAGTCTTCCAACGTAATTAGCGGTAGAGAAATGTGCCAAGTTTTGGTGAATCATAGTGGCTACTGCAGTTACCTCCTTGTACAAAACGATTATGTGCATTTATAATTGAAATGGTTGAAAAGCATTCGTGAGTTGTTGGCATGGAGTGAAGTAGGCGAAGATTGTACTTCTCCCTGGGCTGACTGGCAGATGGTATAACACAATTTTCATTAATGATAGCCAATAACTTTGAAGCAAACTTCTCCTTTTCTGAGAAATTGCATCCTAAGATGTTCATATCCTCCTACTTCCATAGAAATAAATTCTACGCTTGGTGAAGAGCGAGATTGAAGACTCACGTAGGCACTTAACTCTTTATGAGGGTCCAATTGTGATTTAAACCCGTCACTGAGGTACATGATTTCGCTGGCTACACTCCTATTACACCTCTCTCCATTTTCAGCGTGATTTCCATATTTCTTTATAAGCTCTTAGAATATTAGTGGTGAAGATATTGTTCATATCGATTTATTGTCCTCTCTTGTAGCTTGATTCTAAATAAACGTAGAGTGTGAAATCGAATATGAAGCCCCCAAATCTTTCTTAGATCATTCCTGAAGGTTAATGAACCTGTGCTCTCTGAAGTTGCTAACGCTACACCAGTCGCCCAGGCCAGTGATGATAAAATAAATTGTATTTTCGATACATATTATGATTTCGTCCAATTACCAAAGAAAATCGATGTTAGTCTCCTTTCACTGATAGGATATATCTACTTTTGTTTTATATGAATACAGAGAACAGCAAAAAATGATTCATTATATGGGATGATTAGCATAAGTCAATTGTTTGCACCTAGTAGAGTAATATCCACTCGAAAATTGCATAATATCAATTTTCCCAATTACTAAGACGCGGATGAAGCTTTCTGCAGCTGTTGCGGATCTGCCTGCGAAACATTCACAAACTCCTCAAGCTCGGGAATAACCTGAGATTAAGCAACTATTAGCCATTCATTCAAAATTCCATCAAATTATGATTTTTCGATTTGACCTGCTATAGCAAGTGCATAACAATTGCAAATAATAGACAATAATAGTTCATTTATATATTCATTTGCGAATAAAACTCCAATGGAAGCCCGCTTAGCTTAGGGAAAGATTAGCAAAAAACTGACATCGATGTGATTACACAAACAGGGATTGACCTTAAAAGCGATTAATCCAGACGAAAGGACAGCAAAAGCCGGTAAAAAAGCAATAAAGTTGTCCAAACAGACTAGTAGTTTACTCCAATATACCAATAAAGAGATTATAGCACCTAGGGTCAAGGTTTGAATTAGAATGTAAATTTGGCTCCTTATACTATCTTTGACTTTTAAAATCTGTTCAAATAATTTAAAAATATAGATTCCAGCACCCCCCCCCCCCATCTCGACACTGTTAATTGATTCGTTTAATAGTAGTAGATCTCAACGACAATAGCAACTCCAAATTCAGAGGACCTTGAGAAACCACCTCCACGTATAGACAACGAAGTGCATAGGAGTATCAGAGAACTGTGACTATATGTACAAATGCATATACTCTCTTAAATTTAAATAAATGAAGCGGATTGGCTCCCCAAATTCTATCTCACTTCTATCGTGCAATTTGAGACTCCATGATTCAGCTTTGCTGGTGTTGTGTTCTCCACACCATTTGACTTAGCAAAAGTCCTTGATTGATTTCACCCCAAGTGAACTCCACTAATTTCAATCATTTCAAAGGTCCCTGTCAATCTTTTTTATGCATATCACCAGAAGGAAAATTTTGAAATTTCATGCGTGCAAATACTATTTCATTATTAAACCTTGCAAGGCCTTGCATATCAATGTCTTAACAAAAAAATATACAGTTCTTTAGTAATAAATTGATTTGTTTATGAGCAGAAATAACAAAAAAATGAACTAATAATTTTCAGATAAATTTTTATGTAACTCAATATCGTTTTCAGGTACATATTACCATGATCAAATTTCTTTCCATGAAAAAAATATAAAAAATCTGGAAA
>UZAE01013213.1:4421-25203 GCA_900617975.1 Rodentolepis nana | reverse complement strand
GTTCCTTCCCCTCTGTGAAGCCTGAAGTCAACTAAAGGGCTAATGATAACTATCAGAACACCTGCCATTTATATGAATAAATAACGTTTTAAAATCTTTATGCTGAGAGATTATTAGGATGTAAACAAACCGTGATTTTCTGTTGAGAAAGTTATCATTTTCCTTCCGTTTGAAAGGAGACGAGATGTTTAAAAATTCTTAAAGATCATAAATTGAGCCAACTAAGCAAATAACTTCTTTCAAACTTTTAGTTAGATATTGGGTGTTAAATTTGTGCACATAAATAATTTATAACACTAAACTTTAAAATATCATCATTCGAAAATTTTGCCGTGATATTTAAATGTAAGTATCAAAGTTTACGCGTCATAGTTGAATAGAAGTTACACGACTTTAGGTGTGAGGAAAAATTTATGCTGCTATACACTTGTGTTTCCAAAGTAAATTTGTATTTTTCCCACAAAAAAACGGATTTTATAAATGCAATCAAATACAGATCAAATTTATATAGCTTCTCAGTCAACTGAAACAGAAACTCAAGTGGATAAAACTTTAAACTTGAAGAAAATTATAAATTGTTTGCAATATATAATTGCAATTTATTCCATCTGTATGCCGATTTCTAATTGTAACAGTTTTGACTTTAACTTCCAGCGATGCGAAATGCATGTAAAATAAAGTGGCTAATCATTCGTTTTTGACATTTTCCTTATTGTTAGTTAGCCCCAAGGAGTGTTAATTTGGGTTGACTAGAGATTCATTAATTGATTTAATTTCAGAGGGCGGGGAAGGGAAGTGCTAGTTAACAGCACAAATTACTTGCATGACACGTTAATATCTTGGGTTTTTTATGTTCTCTGCTTCATAATAATTTTGTAATGTTTACAGGAGCCCAGAGATGCTAAGATCAACGCCAGAGCATCCAATGGTCATCTTCAATTGGCTTTGGGTTATATACTACTTACTATTTCCATGATTCACGTTGCGGATTTTATTTTCATTTATTTCAAATGGGAGGCGTTGTGATAGTTTTCATTAGCCCTTTAGCTGACTTCAGGCTTCACAGAGGGGAGGAACATCAAAGTGATAAAAATTGGAGAAGGGGGAACAGAAGAGTAATTCACAGATGTAATAGACAGACAGACACAAAGGCAGAGAAAAGTTAGGATGAGTACTGTGGAAGTAATCGAATATGTCATACAGTGGGGTGATGGTATTTTGAAGTGAGAAGTCAACTGCCGGTTAATAGACTTTTTGCCGTATGAGTATACGTTGCCCAGGGTGCACCACGTGGAGGTAAGCCTATCGCACACCCCAGAAGTTCACTCAACGTCAATAGTGCGCCACCACCGGCCGCCCGCAAGTAGGCAGGCAGGCACCACCACTGACATTATTATTATTTCAAATGGCAAATTTCAATCTTTTTCATGCATAAATAGATTTTAGTTTGCAATTTATTTATTTAAGCAAGTTTTTATGGTAAGATTGCTTCGTTACAAATGCAAACCTTTGGAAATTTTTATGAACACGAAGCGATCAGTTGGCATATTTTCCTCTAGTGAGCATCCATGGTCATTATTTAAAATCAAAATCATTTGGAATGAATTGAGAACTGAAGTAAATTTCAAAATAAATATATGAATGTAAGATACATTTTTTGATATTGGGAAATTTTGCTTTAAAAATTTATTCAACCAGCAGTAAATGAGTTAATCATAAATTGTGACATCGGTTGTACTTTTGCCACTTAAAAATAGAAATCAATTAAAAATTTTAAAATGCGCCATTGGTTAATTGAGCAGGTAACTGCTTAAATTTTTAACGGTACGGATTCAAATTATGATTTTTTATAGATTTTCACAATATTTTTTTTAAGAGAGCCGCATAGATTAGGCAATATTTATTTAAAATCGCTTAGCACTTCTAAGGCACTTAAGACAAATATTGGATATTGAGCCATTCTTGTCATCAATTGGTAGTTAGCATTAGGTGATTTTGAAACCCCTTGGTAAGTTTTGCACTAATGAACACTTTAAATAAAATGGCAATTATTTATCATCCCGATAAATGGTCAATAACTTCAAGCGGGTAGAATCTATTTGATTTAAAAAAAACAAGAATGGAAATTGTTGCAAATTACATTGCAAGACCGCAGCAAGAGAGCTTTATTTTTAGAAAGCGAAATGACAAGATAAATTCAATCTCCATTTTAGGTTCTTCTACAACATCGTGAGTACCTTGTACTTTATTTTCTAGCACATTAAGGGATCTCTGAGCCTTGCAAAACACCACAAAGACATTTGGTATATTTTGCTGAGAATTTCAACGCATAGTGAATTGCATATTAAAACGGCTGAGGTTGTTATTCTGTGCCCCAGTGCTTAACATTATTACAAGGTGTAATTATGGAAAGAAAAATTTGGTAGAAATTCGGCGATATTGCTTCACGGAAATCAGAGCATCAACGGTTTCAATTTTTGCATCCCTCAATAAATAAAATTAACCTAATCCTAAAAAGGCGTTATATTTGGTAGTTTCTACGCTAAATTGAGACTTTATTTAAGTTATTGCGCTTTAGTTACATTAATATAAATATATATATATATATATTATGCCATTATTTACGAAACTAGGTTAACGAATAAACAGATTTCATCATGTTATAAACTTTGCTTATTCGAAACAAATTGTTTCTACTTTGTCTTATTCCTAGCTCCAGATGTCTTCTTAATTTACAACTTATCCTATATATAAATTCTGTGGAGGTTTTACTTAACCAACTGTAAACCTTAATTCATTTATTAATATTTCAATTTGATAGCTTTCATCTTTATTGATTTAAATTGACTTCATAAAAATATAAATGTCCTTTTCCATTTAACAACGCTTCATTTCTACCTTTAAGCACATGATTAAGCCACTAAAAGCGAGCTGAAGCAATGGTATTTCAACGATAAAATAAAGTCTGCTTGAAGGACTTTTATGCATCTAGGCCTCTATTCTAAAAATAGTCTCCAATTTCTACGTCTTACAAGCCTAAATTTTAACCCAAAATAGCTCTTGGCCTTCACAAAACAGTCAAGTATTCGCGTTTTTCTCAATTGAATCTATTCACCTTACCACATCGCCACTACGTAGGGGCTGGATAATTTTGACCTTTTGTATGATTTATGACAACCGAATATAAGAGAAATAACTCGCATATTCAGCTGAAAGATGGTGAAAAAGATACCGAAAAAGTACACAGCTTATAACTCCTGGACTTCGTGTAGTAGCTGGAATAACAATATGGAGCTATTTTTAAAATATTTCATATAACACTAGTATAATTAAAACTGCCAGCCTACAAGGGTCATGAATTTGTTATTATTTATTCATGGCATTTCATTCATTTGAAAAAACAATAATTGAGGCCTTATAGACAGATCTTCTTTGGCAACATGTTTTGTTCAGATTTAGAAATAAACTAAATAAATTTAATGAATGAAGTTAACTATTTTCATTTATACTGCAGCCTTCTTGATGTAGTAGTTATAGTAAACAATGCAAAAAATAGGCTCTAAGATGAGCTTTAATACTCCTCTTAGAAGTCAATTTTGTTGTAGGAGACAATCAAAAAGTAGCCTCCAGCGGAGTCTTCCAGTAAAAATTGAGCTTTCGAAATTTTCTTAGCTACGTCCAAAGGTGAGAAAGCACAAAAGATTTCATGTCTATATAGTATTTTTACAAAAATGTTTCAGATCTTAAATTCAAGCATTTATTCATAACAAATGGCAGGCGTTTTGATAGTTATCACTAGCCCTTTAGTTGACTTTAGGCTTCACAGAGGGGATGGAACATCAAAGAGAAAAAAGTCGAGATGGGGAGGGGACAGAAGAGTGTTTCAAAGATGTAGAAGAGACTGACACAAAGGTTGAAAAAAAGTTAGGTGAGGTGATTACGGTGGAAGTAGTGGAATATGACCTAGAATGGGGTGATGGTAATTTGAAGTGAGAAGCCAACTGCCGGTTAATAGACTGTTTTTGCCGTATGAATTTACGTTGCCCAGGGTGCCCCACGTGAAGGTAAGTTATCGCACACCCCTCTTGAATTCAAACAATAATATGTTGTAGGGATATTGATTGTTGATTTGTTGGGAGGCGTCTTAACACACAGCCTTGGTTGCTCCATACGCGATATGTATGGGCACGTGGGCACTATCCGGAATGTCGAGGTGCACACGAGGTTCCTTTGGTACACCCCACACTACAATATTGTGCAACTGTTTTCACAAATTTGCCTCTCCAGCTAATCAAATTAAGCCAAGAATATATTTAAAAAAGAGGAAGTGAGGTTAGAGGTAGATTTTCTCAAGAAAACCTGGGAATTATTATTATAATACATCGGATCTATGTGCTCTACTGAGTTAATATTGCGTAAACCGCGTAAAATTGTAAGAACAAGGTGCTTAACAGTATTTGAATGAAGAAATGACACGAAATAGCGAAACTTATTATTATTATAATTTCAAATGGCAGGCGTTTTGAATATTTATCATTAGCCATTTAGCTGACTTTGGGCTTCGCAGAGGGAGGAAAATCAAAGTGAGAACAATTCGGGAGGGGGAATAGAAGAGCGATTCACAGATGTAGAGGAGACAGACAGACAGACACAAAGGCAGAGAAAAGGTGAGATGAGTACTGTAGAAACTGTGTAATATGACATACAATGGGGTAATGGTAGTTTGAAGTCAGAAGTCAGCTGCCGGTTAACAGACTTTTTTGCCGTATGAGTATACGTTGCCCAGGGTGCACCACGTGGAGGTAAATCTATCGCACACCCCAGTTAATAAAATATAATAAGAGGCACAGAAAAAATTCCCAATTGTACGAGATTCAATCTAGCGGAATTTTTATCTAATACAAATGAAGGATTTTAGAAATTATTTTCATTTTAGTGTTCAAATTCACTTTGAGATTAAATTAACGCCAAAAAATATGTACTCTCAAAATCTTAGATACTGGATTGATTCAATGATGCCTTAATTCAAGTGTTTAGCAAAATCGATAAACCTATGATATTTCTAAGGCATTAAACCATCAATGCAATTCCAAGTTGTGGTTAATTGATAATTTATGCCTAAATTCACTTCTATGCAAGATAAGTATTCATTTTGATATCGTCTGATCTTATCCTTCTTCGCTGTTATTTCCACTCTCGTTAGCAAATTTATTCAAGGTTTTAACCGGTTTTGATTTCCACAGCCACAATAGGAAGTCATCTCTAATTGATCTCACTTCACATCACTTCGTTTAATCAGTTTGTATTGGCTATGGTCTCCCCCCCCCCCTCTGACGTGATTGTCAAATAACGGCTTGTTTAAAGTTGTCAACCGCAGTTAGGTATAAGACCCATTTGATTGCTAATCCCCCCAGATTCACTTTGGCAGTCATGAAGTTGACGCGCTGCCTACTTCGCGATACATCTGTCATTTGACCAAAAATAATCATGATATAGTCGCTCCATTAAACATTTTTCCAATAAAAAGGAAAGGATTTTTGCCTTTTTTAATTGATCTGATTTGCAAAAATATTTCAAAGAAAGCGAATATTATTTATTTCGAATGGCAGGCATTTTGATAGTTATCATTAGCCCTTAGCTGACTTCACCGAAGGGAGGAACATCAAAGTTCAAGAGGGTGGACTGAAGAGTGATTTGCAGATGTAAAAGAGAGAGACACAATGATAGAGAGTAGGGTAAGATGAATATTGTAGAAGTGGTTAACTATGACATACAGTGAGGTCATGGTAGTTTGAAGTCAGAAGTCAACTGACGATTAAAAGACTTTTTTTGCCGTAGGTGCACTTGTGGCCCATTGGACGCAATTTTGGGAGTATAATACCATAATAATGTAAAATAGCACATATTTTCCGCTACAAGCTTATTGACCATGGAGAGTCGTCAAAGAATTATTAAAAATTTGTGATAATTGAAGAGTAGTATTATCAATAGACTTACCTCCACGTGGTGCACCCTGGGCAACGTAAACTCATACGGCTAAAAGGTCTATTGATCGGCAGTTGACTTCTGACTTCAAACTTCTATTGCCCGACTATTTGTCATATTCGACCCCTTTCGCAGTACTCATCTTACCTTTTATCTTTTGTGTCTGTCTGTCTGTCTCTTTTACCTCTGTGAATCATTATTCTGTCTCCCATCTCGGCTCTTTGTCACTTGGATGTTCCTTCTCCTCTCTGTGAAGCCCCGAAGTCAGCTCCAAGGCTAATGATAACTTTCAAAACGCCTGACAATTGATATAAATAAATAAATATTTATCGAGATTATTTAATGCGCGTACTCCTATCAACATCGGTAACATTTCAAGGCAATCGAATAAGTGATCTTAACAAATACTCACATTTGGCAGAAAATTATCAATCAATTTTTATCGATTTATATACCAATGAAAATGGAAAGTTGCCTGACTGTATAGAGCGAATTTCCATCACAATTTCAACTTCACGACATCAAAGTCCTGCATCCACATGCCCGAGGCAATTACATCGCTCAATAAATACATAATATTCAGTTAAACAATGCTTCAGTTGGTTAATCATTTGCAGGGTTAAATCTCCCATAGGTGGAATTAATCTAATTTTGCATATATGAACTTCAAAGTTCATTGGTAAGTTCACAGATCAACGTACTCATTCCGTTACTTAGGGAGTACTTGAGCTTTTGGTCAAGGAGTTGGTCTCAGGAGTAAAAGGAATATGGCCTTTAGTCTGCGTAGTTTCGTCTTCAAAGCTGAAAAGATGTCTCAAGAGAGTCGAAATGGCATTATAAGCTCAGACGGACTTATTTTCATAATATTAAAATATGAAACTAATTTTGAAACAATTGCCCTTTGTTTTTATTCTTTAAATCTTATACGAAGGCGAAAAATAGATGATGTACACTTGTCTTTCAGTTTCAAGTATATATATATATATATATATTTATTTATTTATGTTGTCGTGGTCGACTGAAATAATCCGAAAATGCAAAAGATTGCGGCTATTATTCCATGTACTTAAAAATTCAACGTCTCGCTGAAAAAAATTATGAAAATTACATTTTATAAAATTATAATTTTAAAAATAAATGATTATTTAAAATTTTGCCTCTCCTTATGCTTCTTTCCTAAACTAACTACCCCGAAATCATTAATTTCTAAATACTTATTGTTGCACATATGCTTACATTAGAAATATTTTGTTGCAAATGTTTATCTATCGACTAGTGCACCTTAAATAACAACTTTAAAGAACACGAGAATAGCCTTCCCCCCCCCCGCAGGGCTGCACTTTAAAAGGGCAAATTTTGGCATGGACATGTTTTCATGACTGCGGGTTTCAAATCCAAATGCCGAGAATTAAGCTTGGACCAAAATTGCAGCAAACGATATTAGGAGGGAGGGGTGTGCGATAGACTTACCTCCACGTGGTGCACCCTGAGCAACGTATTCTCATACGGCAAAAAGTCTATTAACCGGCAGTCGACTTCTGACTTCAAACTACCATGACCCCATTGCATGTCTTATTCGATCACTTCCACCATACTTATCCTACTTTTTCTCTGCTTTTGTGTCTGTCTGTCTCTTTTACATCTTTGAATCACTTTTCTGTCCCCCCTCTCCACTTTTTCTCACTTTGATATTCCTCCTTCCCTCTATGAAGCCCGAAGTCAGCTAAAGCGCAAATGATAAGTATCATTAAGCCCGCCATTTGAGATAAATAAATAAATATTAGTAGGGAGGGAGGGAGAGAAATACGTCTTCATATCGTGAGCCTTAAAGTTATCTTGTGAGTGACAACGCAAACAATTGTGGTCTGCAAATATTTACTATAATTACACAAAATCACTGACACGGTGCTTCCACTACTCATGCAGTTAAAGTGGCCGTGATAACTGTCAGAGGCTGAATAGCTAACAGAGCATTTCCTCGTTCCCCCCCCCCCCGGATTACGCGAAGGGTCAAATGGTGACAAAGAAAACCTCTACGAAGTGCTTAAGGAAGAAAATGAGGAAGCTTGTTGCTAGCTGCCCTTATTAGAGGGCAGTCAAGAATGAAAATGCTTGTCTCCTCGTTGACATGCTCAAAACTGGCTGAACAGACCGAAGACCAATATTCCAGCTAATGCTAATAAAAATTATCTCCACTCGGCTTGAATGAGTGAGGAGTGAATTCAAGAGAGCTCTAATCAAAATAAAACAAATAATGTATGATTGGGTGGATTTAGCCTAAATACCTCTTCCTAAAACTGCCTTCTTGGGACTAATAGTTTAATAAAGGTTTTCCCAGAATGAGTAGACCCTGATTTAAGTGAACCCCATTGGACCATTAAACATACTGAAGTTACCTGAAGTCATTATCATAATGAATGAAAAATTAAATAAAGTTTGTTCTGCACACAATAATTGATAAGTCACTTTTGTTTACACATTATGTATTGCGTAATATAGGTTGTTTCATAGAACGTTGAACTATTACTCAAAAGCGTTTTAATTGTTTTAAACGATTAAACGAAACTCTGCAACGAATTGAGGCTAGTTTTAAATAAAGTGAAAATGAGCCTTGGATACATTGGATGCTTTTTTTGGTATCCTTTTATCTCATCTTGCTTCTGGTCGTCTGCATTCTTTTTTTCAGATGTGAATGTTAATAATATGTATAAGAAGTGAGAGCCAAAATAATTTAAAGATTCATCCACACCAGACAAGGTCATTTCTCTACTAAAGCAAAAGTTATAATTTAAATTAAGTGTTCATTTTATTGATTTTGTAAAGAATGGTCCCGATTTGAATGGTGGCATGTTAGATAAACTCTTAGAGGATTTAAAATTTCTCAAATTAAATGTGAGCGAATGTTCTAAAGACATTATCTCCGAAACTAATAGCGATTATAATAATGGCTCAAACTTATTTTCTGAAAAATTCGTTCCTGAAATAAAAAAAGTGAGTTCTAAAAGTCACCTGTGTTAATCTCAATAATTGAGAGGAAGAATTTTCGATGAATTTAAATAAGAAATAATTTGCAATATCGTTTCATATTGTGTCTGAAAATGCCCCCATTTTTTTCAATTACGGCGCCAATTAAAAGCGTCCTCTTTAAAGACCAATCAGCAATAAAGTGAAGGAGAGGAAAAATGCTAAAAATGCCATCAGGGTTTCAAATGGTCTTAAACGAGTTGATATCTCGAGAAAAATTGAAAATTTTAACCACTCTTCAAAGGCCAAATCATCTTTCTACTTCGTGTTAACCCTAGTCAGTAGGCTTTGTTCCAATGATTAATTATAGTGTCTTTTCTTGAAACTTCTTACCAGAGGTGAGAGGTGCACTGCGATTAGTTATTTAAGTCTCTCTATGTAATCATTAATTGTCATTATTATTATTATCAATCCAATAATTGGCATCTCAATGGTCAGACAAAATATCCTCATCAATCGAGATCCCAATCGCCCAAAACCAAAGGAAGGATCTTCTCTTATTTACATTTCAGAAATTAAGAGAAATAAATGGAAAGATGAGTGATTTAAGGAGAACAGATACAATCAATGGGCCAAAAGCAAATAAAATTTTGGCTCTAAGAACCAAAAAATTTTCTTCAATTCTAAGTGTGTGTTCTTCTCGTATTGAACAATTTTTTGTTCCCCATATATTAATAGGACTTTTATAGAATACGATGGTATTTTTTTATTCCCTCATGATAAATACTGGTTCTTCATTAAACTGTCTGCAGTCGAGTTATTGGTTGACTTACTCGTCTGGCGGTCTACTTGAAATCAAGTATTTATTTATTTCAAATGGCAGGCGTTTTGATAGCTATCATTAGCCATTTAGCTGACTTCGGGCTTCACAGAGGGAAGGAGGAACATCAAAGTGACAAAAGGTTGAGATGGGGGACAGAATAGTGATTCACAGATGTAAAAGAGGCAGACAGGCACAAAGGTAGAGAAAAATGTAAGATGATTACTGTGGAAGGGGTCGAACCTGACATATAGTGGGGTCGTGGCAGTTTGAAGTCAGAAGTCAACTGCCGGTTAATGGACTTTTTTGCCGTATGCATATAGGTTGCCCAGGGTGCACCACGTGGAGGTAAGTCTATCGCACACCCCGGAAATCAAATACTAATAGTATCAAAACAAGTCGACCTTTTGAAATTTCTCATTGAAAATATTAGACTCTGTATTATATTTATAATATCCCCTTCTACTTTCACCACTCACATTTTTACTTCATCAAAAAAGGTTAATCTGATACATTTCATTTAAAAATTAAAATGATTTATCTCGGTGGAAATCTTCACAAATTCCACTTAAACCTAAATACCTAGAAGTTCATGATAAAATCTGCAAATTTTTTCAATTTGTGAATTAACAGAAGCACCGGTTAGATTTGCTTCAAATGCATTTAAAATGGCGAATTTTCTCGTATCGAAATTTTATCTAATCAATTAGCATGCGATTCTAATGTACTCTTCTATGGGTTAAATCTTAGCAGAAAGGATTGAAACGGGAATATAAATAAGGAAAATACTGCGATTCTATTACAAAATGAACATTTATTGAGTACACACATAGACATTAAATAACTAGAAATAAAAACTTAATTGCAGTGCTTAAACCAAATATTTGTAGCGGATTGCTACCTTAGTAAAGCCTGACCGACTCAGAAATCTCTATGGCAGATTCTCCAACATCTAGCTAGACTCCCAGAACCAGCTAAGCTATGGCCCAGCTATAAAGGAAACAGACGTGTAGCACGGAGCACATTTATTCAGTACGAGTATCGCGGATAAAGTGTGTATGCAGGAAGCTTAACGAATCAGGATGGCGGATTAGGTTAAACAAACAAAGGTTAATGATTGGTCACTGTTTGTACAGTTGCACCTCCCAATCCTGGCGTGCAGGCATGCGATGACGTGTCCCACATATTTCAACTTCAAGTCACTCTTGCGCAGTGGAGTGTCAACTTGTCACATTCTTTTTACCTTTTCCTACAAACTGAAGTAGTGCTAGTGGATAATTAAGCTATTTTTCATTCAGCTAGTCAAATATTAACATAAGTCTTCGAATTTCCCTATTTGAAACACATACTTGTTTTCTTAAATGAGATGTAATACGATAATGCAATTTTTTGTCCAATGGTCACGTTTGGCAAAGTGGAGATGAAAGCTGGATTCCACCAATTTGTCGATTAATAGCTTGGCTGTGCTGGGCATTTGACTTTTAATCCCTTAATAGCCAACAATAAAAGAGTGCTTTATCCAAATGCGACCACGAGATGTAGGCATTTGTAGCGCCCTTACATAAAGGGTGGCGTGTCTGCGACATAGGGGGGGGGGGGGTGAAGGTTGCTCGAGATATCTGAAAATCAGCCATTCCGCATTCAGTCATAAAAGAATACCTTGAAGTAATCTTTATTGTCAAAGCAATTTACTCGAGAGGGAGGGAGAGAGAGGGCAAGTTTCCGAGATGTTAAGGGATTATTCTTTTGAAGGTAGTCTGACGTTTAGTTAATTTTATCTACCTTCAGTAAACTAATAAGGGCTCAGAACACCTTTTGATAGGTTATAAAAATTAATAAGCCTAATCACAAGATCAATTTTTACTTATATCATGTCCCTTAAGCATGTAATTTGAATCTTAAAATAAGTAAAGTACATTACATACTTCCCTTATCTTTCAAGGTTACCTTTCGTCTGAAAAAAGGTCTCAGAGGGGTCTATTTCAACACCTCTAGCAATCATTTTTTAAAAGTGGTACAACTTGGTTTTTTATGAAATTGAATTAGATCGGCCTATGATAACGAAAGACTGCTGCGAAGGATAAACTCATTAAAATGCTCGAATATAACCAGTAAACACCTAATTAAATTTTACTGTCTAACTGGCATAAAATTGTCGTACCTCTTCCTACAGCAGTTAATGACTATCAGGGCAGCTGAAAGTGTAACGCCTACTACTCCTACTCTGATCGCGAGATATCCGAGGTTCAAAATTGTATGACTTCTTTTTAGGATATAGGATGGACAAAAAGCAAATTTAATGATGACCCTGCAAAACTGAATCTTCAATCGATATCATGCGATTTGGTTATTCCGACACAAATTGACCTTCACACTTGAGCAATTGAGGCTAGATTTAGCTTTTAAAATCATCCAAGACATGATACTCCCTAAATTGAACTAATAATCTTTCAGTGACTAACTGGATAAAAGTCCGTTCCTAAGGGGGAGGAGATTGGGTGATATACTGGACCTCATGTATTTTGAACAATTAGGAATGGAAGTAGAAGGCGAATGAAGAAGGGACTGGTGGGTAAGAGGAATGCGTTAATACTCAAGATTAACAATTTTGGATAAAAGTAACAACTGCAACGAGGATTGATAGGGCGATTGACTGAGTTTGCGTTCTTTGTTCGTTGGCTTGAAAATGACTCCATTGACAGGGACATAAGTAAGTGCCTGATCTGTGACTTAAAGCGCCCAGGTAATGCATGCAACTAAAACTGTGTTTTACTGCATTTATACACAGATTAGGCGTTACCTAACAAAGAAACAAAGTGGGTAGACTACGCTAAAATTTTGTCCTGCTGGATTTCCTTAGGTAACTTTCTAATGGTAAGGGCTGTTAATAACTGATGACCATAAAGGGTATATAGTTGAATGGACCAAGGGGGCTACATTGGACTTCTTTTATACCAAGACTCTTATGAGCCGCTGTGATACTATGAAGTCCAAATTCTAATCCTCTGATACATTTGGTCAGTGGAAGTCACTAGACTTACGTTGATTCAGAATTGGGAAAGAAGGTTAAGGGATAATACAACTAATTCAAGAAATTTTATCAGTCAGAGACATTTTATTTAATATGGGCTATCTTTATGTTGCTTAAATAGCTTACTTATTGGATCAGACACGAGCGAATGTATGTCACTGTTATTTAGTCCTCAATTATCAACCACATATGTATAATTCAAATGACAATTAGGGTATATTAAGAGCATAATTCTGATAGAATAATTTAAATGGGATATTTGGAGACAATATCACGAATTCTAAACCCATGTTTAGTTATTAAAGGAAGCACTTCTGCAAAAGCTGATATATTCAGTGCAACGTCGGTGAATAGTAAATTGATATAAAGCTCATAATAATGTTCATATTTCTTACGCAATGGTAAATAACTTGGGACCAAACATGATAAAAATTATGGTGACAATAATTTTAAAACTTAAGAACTTGCATATTTCATGTAAGAAGTCATTTCCGTTGTAATTAAAAAATAATTTCTCATTACTGAGTTCCTAAAATTTATATTTTAAACTTTAGTATAAATTTAATAATTAAATAAATTATTTTTAATTAAAAGTTGCTCAAAAAATTGAGTTTGTGATTAATACGTTTAAAAAAATTAGTTTAATCAAGTAAACATCAATCTAAATTGTCGGTGTAGCTTTCCCGGTCACTCTGAAGATACCTGGTTTGGGTTTTCGCTGCGCTAGTAAGCAGGTCCTTTTATATGCACGCAGTTTCATTATTAATTCGTAATTAATCATATTAACTTTCAGTGACTGAAGCCTTCGTCACTCTTGCAACAAATGATGAGTACGCATGTGGGGTTCTTACCCTGGCAGCCTCTCTTAAGAAGGTTGAAACATCAAAGAAACTCGTGTGCATGATTACAAACACCGTTTCAGACAAAATGAGGAAAACTCTTGATTGTTTTTTCGACGAGGTTGTGCTTGTGGATGTTCTAAACAGTAATGATGCTGAAAGTCTCCAACTTCTCTCTCGTCCTGATCTCGGTGTTACTTTCACTAAACTCCATTGCTGGCGTTTAACGCAGTACTCAAAGTGCGTATTTTTGGATGCTGATACGCTGGTATGCTGACTCTTGGTTTACCTTAACTTCCCGGGTTTGGGCTCTTAAAATAGAATTTATGTGCCTTTTCTGTCATTCAATAGGTAATTAAAAATGTTGATGACCTGTTTGAGCGTGAAGAACTCAGTGCAGCTCCCGATCCTGGCTGGCCTGATTGTTTCAATTCGGGAGTATTCGTGTTTGTTCCCAGCTTGGATACTTATCGCAACCTTCTCAATTTTGCTCTATCTGAGGGCAGCTTTGATGGTGGTGATCAAGTTAGTTCGGTTTGCTCATATTTCTAACTTTGAGTCAAAATTAATATTATGTCATAATTTTTTATTTTAGGGTCTTCTTAACTGCTTCTTCTCTGACTGGGCTGTGGCTGATATTCGTCGCCATTTACCTTTCACAGATAACTGTATTGCTCAGGCTTTCTACTCATATCCACCCGCCATGAAACGATTCGGACATCTTATCCGCATTGTCCACTTCATTGGTCCCGCTAAACCCTGGCATCAGAATGTCAACACGGAAACTGGTAGCATTATGCCTTGCGACCAAATCTCCTCACAATCTCTTCAATATCTCAACTTCTGGTGGCATCTTTTCATTACCGAAGTTAAACCCAAACTTATTCCTGATGTGGTAAGCCAGAAGTTATTTCTATTTTTATTGCAATTAACGCTTATGCTCGCTTTCAATGTTTATTTATACCAACCTACCTGAATCTTTACCTCTCTGAGCTGCCGATGTCGGTTTACATCTAAACAAAAAGGCGAACTAGTACATCCTGGCCTGCGTTGAGATTGTTTTAAGCATTCTACTAAGTAATTAGATTTGTGGTCTATAGGATTTGGTCACATTCTTTTATCATTTGGTCGCCTATCAGATGAGGTAGTGAATAATGTTCGAAATGCACTTTAATGAGCGCTTTTTTTCATTATGTAAAGTAAGTCGGCTAAACACTACTGTGCTGCAGTCCATAATTTCACATTGCATTTCTCTTGGTAAATAGGAGTCTGCTCGAATCCGAATGGTGAGTTTTGGGTCCCCTTCCTCCCCAATTTAAAATTCTAGTCTTTGTTGTTTCGTAATAGATATTGTTGAATCATTAAGAATGTTGCTTTGTGACTTAATTTATCCCTCCCCCCTCCACTGCTTAAATTTCTTTAGGTTATTATTTCATTTATAATCATTTTGTCCCCTTTTTCATCGTCTTGTAGGACATGGTAAGTATACTTGCTGTGTAGTTCTCTTTAACTGCCATTTTAATCACCACCTTTAGCTTGCATGCTTTTGCTAGAGTTTTTATATAAATAGAATAATCAGATTACCTATTTTTTTTAATTATCGTTGTTTTAAAACGTTTTTTTATAAAACTTCTCTCCTTTTGTTAAGCATGTTATAGACAGTTTTAGCTGTGTGTTGTCTCCATTAACTTGGAGGAAGATGGGTTGGAATTTAACACGGAATTCTATTTTAGGGTGGATTGGTTGGTCATTTAGCAACCCTTGAAGTCAGTAGAGGACCGATTTTGAATATGCCGGAGTTGGCTGTACCTGCCCTAGACCGTCAAGGCAGCTGGGAGCGTGGAGAAATTGACTACACTGGCGCTGATCGTTTCTCCAATATCAAAGCAGCCTTGGATAAACAACTGGGAAAATAAACTGAGAAGGTCTTCCTGAAACATCGTCCTATTTGTATTCTACGCATAATTCTCTCTCTCACTCTGCTATGTGACAATCACTGCTCTTTATTTACCTGATCATGCAATTTTTCTTTCGATTGTCTCCTCTATCTTCGATAATCTGATCTAGTCTTTCTTTGGCTTGCTTTCTTTTGTCTCTATTTTCAACCGCCCTGCCCTTCCTTAATCTTTGCTTCTCCAAATTCTTCTGGACTCCCTTCTCCTTCATTTTGTACCATGACAAGATTGTGTATCGCTACAGATAAGACGACGATTTACTTGTTTTTGTTCGCATGTCTTTTTTCTCCTGACTAGGACAACAAAACGCTCTCTGTCAATACCTCTTGTCATTTTACGATTAAAAATGCTTTATACATCGGCAACGTCTTCGTTCGTTTACATATTTGAAGCGCCCGTTACCGTGGGCAGCAGGGGAAGTTTGCTGCAGGTTGGAGATGACTATTTGTGTCAGAACATGGGCAAGAAGTCGTCATTAAGGCATCCTTGTACTGGTGAGAGAGAGAGAGAGGGTGAAGCCTTACGTTTTTGTGGGACAGAAGATACTTTCCTATGTCAGGATTAAAATCTTGATCTAACTTGCATGTTTTAGTCAATTAGGGGAAATATAGAAGAGAGGGGGGGGCGATCAACTTTTTCGCTGTAAAGGCTGTCTCAAAGATCAGTAACCTCATTAAAAATATCTCTTGGTAGTGGTAGGAATCTCAGTAGCGTAGCGGTCAATGTAGTAGTACCATTCTGGTTACAAGTTATGATAGAGGAGCAACAGAATGCGAATTACTCATCAGTAGTGCTCAGACATTATCCTTTTGTCAAAACTTGGTGCTCGAAAGCTCTTCATTTCAATGAAAGAGGTGGAGGGAGGGGGTTCTATCAATTTGCACTTGTCAACCAGTGTGCGTTATGGGTTGAGTGATTGAAGAATAAATTGGAGAGTACGGCTAAGTGTCACAAAGCAAAGCTTCCCAACCACCCACCATTAGGCAGTGTTAGTTGAACTTTCAAAGATTATCAGGCGAAAATAGCTCAAAATTTCCTAAGATTCAGTGGTATCCGGGCTATCACAGTCAATTCACATGATAGATTCCCCTTAAGGGACGACAATTGGGGTGTGATTGGCTTCCCCTTGTCCTTTATTCATCTAACTAATCACCTGAAACTGACACTGGGAAAGAACATGAGTTAGACCAGACGCTTTTGTCTTGAGACTTCTAAAGTTTTCCAAGTAATTCTCAATATGATTCGGTTTTAAAAGCAGCTCCTTATCATAGTTCACTCAGGGATCCTCAACTCAACCATTGCATCTATATAGTCTCTCATATCCATGTACGCCAAGTTGTAATTCAGCGCCCACCTTGAAAGCCTTGAAGTCTTCAAAAAGGAGTATTTTGTTTGAAGTTACCCTAGTAACCAGAATTAAATAGCCAGCACGATGACTCATAAAGGGCTTTATTAATCAAACCGGGGTGTGGGGATAGACTTACCTCCTCGTGGTGCACCCTGGGCAACGTATAATCATAAGGCAAAAAAGTCTATTAACCGGCAGTTGACTTCTCACTTCAAACAACCATCACCCCCACTGTATGTCACATTCGACCCCTACCACAGTACTCATCTTACCCTTTCTGAGCCTTTGTGTCTCTTTTACTCCTGTGAATCACTCTTCTATTCCCTCTCCCGAATTCTTCTCACTTTGATGTTTTTCCTCACCTCTGTGAAGCTTGAAGTCAACTAAAGGGCTAATGATAACTATCAAAACGCCTGCCATTTGTTATAAATTTTCCTCAAACCTAAAGGAACAAATTGTGTCGATAGATCATGTTAATAATAATTCCCCAGTCTGAGGAAAATGAATTCTTTGAGAAGAGGCGTTGGGGGCTCTCTAAAATTGTTCACTGTGAGCGCGCTGTTAAATATTCAACCTATTATCTCCAATGTGACAGAGCCTCTGAGCTTCCAATTAATACATTGTTTTCTGCCGCTTAGAGTTAACAATGATCTACTTTGCTGAGATGCATATTCTAGTTTTCTATTTTTTTTATCACTAACCCTTACAATTTACTATAAATAAAATACAGTGCTGTCTTTCTTAGTTGGGTATTGCGTGGCACCAAGGGGTATTGCCGATGGATTGCATGCCTTTGTCTCTACACCCAAAGGTCATTTGTGTGCAAAAATGAACAGACGGTATCCAACACTTTGGGAACGTGTTTTATTGGTCTTATGGCTGCCCCCTTCCATTTGCACAGTAGCCTACCAATCGATGTGTGCATGTGACGTTCCCAACACATAGCCAATCAGAAGCCTTTATTCATGGTGCTAATTGTATCGGCTAAAATTAAGATTCCTTTCATCCCTTACGAAGAAAAACTTCAGGTTAAATCTTCCCAGTCAATGGTTAAGTTCCTCTTTTAAAAAGGAGATCCTTTTTAGGCATTTATTTAAGTACTCTCAACCAAAGCAGTGCAATAGATCATTTATAATTTTAATTACAGAATGAAAACTGGCCACTGATTAGAAATTAATTAGAGTGTAGTAGTATTGAAGTAGGGATATAGAACGTCATGATTTATTCAAACACCCAAAACACGAAGTTGGCCATATTTATGTTCTGAGAAAAGTTATGATTTAAAACCAGGACTTTTAATGAGATTATACCCAATATATTTGAAGACTTTGAAGCATATGATAAAAGGAATTATTTTATTATGTCACTTTATTTTATTCGTATCTTTCAACAGTCATGACATGGTATTTGGGACGCTTTTAACTTAACCGACTTCACTGAAAGTAAATATGTGGTAAGTGGGAATTTTACTATTACAATGCACAATAGTGAAATTGGGATAATTATAAAATAATTTGCAATTTCAAGTAAACTTCACAGTTGTTTCTAAAATACTCTCTGAAAACTGTTGCAGTATTTGAAAAAAAACTCCGAACCATGCCAATGGTATATCAGATCCGGAGGGGAGATTTAGTGCAACCCTACACAGGGAATCATGTGACTGGGTTGGGGGGGGGGGAGGGTTGAGGGATAGGAGAAATCAACTCGTCTGGGCCTACACTTCTTAATGGTTTTCTAAAAAGGGAAATGCAGAGAGTGTTGAAAATTGACTATCACCCATCTTTCTTTTTTTATTATGCCACACCAGCCGGGTTTCACTTAGCTTCAAAGTTAAATCATAGGACCTAATCATAAAATAACAGAGATGTTTATAGGAGTGGAAAATCCGAACTTTCCGATCGTAAATCCTTCTGACCGCGTGGGAAGGTCAGAATTCCTAAATTGAATTAATATAGCCATAAATAATCAGCTCCTGTGTGTGTGTGGGGGGGGGGACAAGCCCAGATACCTTGCTTTCAACCCACATTTAATAATCTCTTTCAGGCTTACAGAGGTGCCTAAGTTATGAAAGCACCATCTAACGTGCATCGTTCCTGTAGCTTAGTTGCGGCATGTTTCTGCCTGCAGAAGGTTGGGTTGTTAGGTCGGAGTAACCTGGGCTGTTAACTGTGCCCTTACACCAGTACGAAAAACGGCAAAAAAACGTGATGAATCATCTACGGTCACGTACCAACCTTTCACATCCTTGTCCCAAACTTAATCCTATTTCTCCTCCCAATCTGGGAAAGGCTGGGACACCTAATCGATAAATGTCGAGGGATTGTGGCCATTCCTTGCAATGTATGGGCGTTATGGAGCGACGAAGATGAAGGCTTTTAATTAATAATTATGTAAACAATTGTACTACTCCGTTTGCCTATAAAGTTAGTACTAATTATAATAATATGACTGGAGGAGACCTAAATTGCAGGGTTGAGAGTGGTGAATTCAGTCTATACCGATTTATTAAAAGGCCAACAACGGCACTCAACAACAATATTCCACGTTACATCACGCTATTCCTCGTGAGGCTGAAAGTTACATTTCGAGAGGAAGAGTAGGCGTTGCTGGATGTTTCACGCCTAATTTGCCCTTCAAAATACGAAATTTTCTGCCCGTGCTCCTATTCTACTTCTTGTGTGCTTTGCTTCATTTCGCCTTGAGACTTTCAACACAAGATCCTTGGAAGTCATTTGTTGGAAGTTGAGATGCGATTTTTCTACCCGTTTGAAGATCAAATATGGGTTTTATTGGAAAATATTAGGTGGCCAAATTGTTCACTAATACACATTCCTAAAATTCCCCTCGCAGCACTGGGGAGATTTTTAAGTTAGCTGTTAGTGCGAGATAACCCTTCCCGCTACAATGAAGCGATTGCATGGAACGATTGAAGCGCCCATAATTCACAATGCTAATATCATACTACCCTGGTGTTTATCTCATATTCTACCTCTGCCCGCCATTAGAAAACAAACAAGATGCCTGCCTATTATCGTAGAAGGTCCATATACATACTAAAGTTGGAAGATACAACGCGGCAATTAAAATGCACCATTCTGGGTGTCCATTGATGCACACCCAATGAGTGGAATGACCAACCACAAAGGATATACTGAATGGCAAAGAAGGAGTACATGGTATTTTTTCTAGTAAATTTTCAGGCTTGCGTCATTTGCGAGATAGCAGGAGATTAAGCTATGCCAAGGAATTCGTTTGGCCGCTTTTATTTACGTCGATGAATTTTTCGGAAGCCGAAAAGTGTTGATTGATGTTTGACTATTTCTTCGGTGCAGAGTTTACTACAAAGTTGCGTAAAGCAGATGAAGATAGATCACTCTTTCCATTAAATCATTTCTAAATGCTGATCGCATGGACTAATAAAGTGCTCTAATCTATTGGGAATATTTTTTTCGAAATTTTCTCACTTTTTAATTTTTGCCCTAATTTGGATGCTGACCTAATCGCTAAAAAAAGTTCAATTTATGCAAACACATTCAGCAGCAAAGTCGGCAGATTTATTATAGCGGCCTGTAGCCTAAAGGTACTTACTTTCATGCGAGAATGCATTTTTTGTAGTGCTCCAAAAGTATATTTCTTCATATCAAATAGCAGGCTTCACAGAGGGGAGGAGGAATATAAAAGTGAGAAGAATTCAGGAGGGAGGGGGGGAGGAACAGATGAGTGCTTTAAAGATGTAAAAGAGACAGACGCAAAGGCAGTAAAATGGTGAGGTGTGTAATGTGGTAGATGCATATATATATATATATATATATATATATATATATATATATATATATATAT
>UZAE01013212.1:0-15351 GCA_900617975.1 Rodentolepis nana | reverse complement strand
CCCCTACCCCCACCCCCACCCCCAACAATCCATCAGACCAAAAGTACGAACGGTTTTGGACTTTAAGATTGATTTCCGGATTGATTCTGACAGACTCCGAATGCGAGTTGGAAAAAAATAAAACCTCAAATGAGTACGAATATTCAATTCTGATTAATATCTTTTTAACGAATTTAATTTACTGTCCCTTAGTTTTTAGGAGGTATTATTAATAAACTATCATTTAGGATGGCTCTAGGTGAATAAAACAAAAAAATTCATCCAAAATCACTATTAACTAGAAAGTGTCTTAAGACGAAAAGCAATTAAATAACCCAAGGCTCATTGCATCATATCTTTTGCAATGTAATTTGTTGCAGTATACTTGAAGGACTTTTATACACGATATTTGAAGAAATATCTGCATGCATCAATTGATTGTTCAATAAAATCAGTAAATAATAATGCATTTAAGTCTAATCTATCTTTTTTTTAACTTTGAAGTTGAGCAGAAAACAATTTTATTAGTAGGTTCCCGTAAATCATTAGATACTAAACATTAATGCGATTCTCTTAATGTTCACAAATGAAGCCCCTTCCTACTAACTGGTGCACCGAATCTGCAGAATAAAACTGCGCGCCTTTTTGTGCTCATGGCGTACTCGGCAGCAATCAAATGGGAATTGCGATTGCAAATGCAAACTGTTTTTTCGTGGATGCTTGGAGATTTTGCAGGCATTTAAGAGGCTTAAAACTAAGCAACCGCTTAAGATGGTTATCATTGAATTGGAAAGCGCTTGAAGCATCCTTAAAACAAGGCTTTACTAGAGGCAAAGCATTTCTAGGTTCTAGTGTAGCAAAGAGTGGGGGGTGTGCGGTAGACTTACCTCCACGTGGTACACCCTGGACAACGTATACTAATACGGCAAAAAAGGTCTATAAATCGGCTGTTGACTTTAAACTCTGTAGGGCCCAAAGTCAGCTAAAGAGCTAATGATAACTATTAAAACGGCCTGTCATTTAAAAAATATATCAAAGAGTTTTTGAAAAGGAATTAATGTGCTTCCAATACAACTCTTAACCGGAAGAAGCATAATTGTATCTATATATTTTGCGCGTTAGTTCTGCAGACTATTTAGTGAATGATTAGTACATTCATTATAATGAAAAATAAATTTCTTTAAGAGCATTGCATCCTGTTAGCCGCTATCAACGAGATATTTTTTTATTTTTAGTGAAGAAGAATGTTTGATCGGTGGCCTATTGATCAAATTGAAAAGAACTCGAAACATTTTGACAAGATCTAGTGGGCAAAGAGAGAATTTAAGTCCTGTAGGTTTTATCTACCCATGATAACGTACGATCTAGTAATCCTATGTGGCTATTTTATTTCTTCCTACGTTTCAATATCCTCCCATTAAATATCAGTACAATGTCCAACGACAAAATTTAAGTGTAAGATTTAAAAATAGATCTAAAATTAACCAATGTTAAAGAAGGATAGGCAAATTTGCAAGCCCGATTCCAAGGAAAATAACCGGCATGCAGCAAAGAAGATAGAATAGACACTACCGTCAATTCTATTATGACCAGGCAATTTAAGTCTTTATTTGACCTCAATCCCGGTAAGAAATAATTTGGTAGAATATTTATTAAGCAGTAGAAACTATGCACTCTAACCAACAGGTCCCAAGAAACAACGCGTCTGTTCTTCCACTTGGTAATATTCTCAACATAATTTCTGATTCAATAAAAATGCATTTCTTTTCACTTCTAATCCATTGAAATGCTAATGACCCCAAATCCATAGGGGATTTTCAATGCAATATTAAATGGCTAAAAATCATAATGGAGAACACGAATTCTGTAACTCCTACTATTGATCAGACAGGAAACAGAATTCATAGGGAAAAAGTATAGTGGAATGCATTGAATAAAAAAATAATAGAATCATTAGATAGCCATACCGTATAATAGAACCCACGAATTTGCACATAAAATCTTGGACACGAATTATGTATGAAAAGCTATACTTGCATGAAGAGTACTCATTAATATTTGAAATAAAAAATGAACACAAGGGAGATTGATTCACCATCAGTGTCAGAATCTTATTTTAAGTGCTCAATTAGCCGATTAGACGCTTTTGTTTAAATAAATTTTTCCCACCAATTTGAAAAAAATGACATGACATACCAAAAGTCCATAGAAGCCATTCCTCTCTTCCCAGGGTAATAAGCGCCTGCCTAAAGGAAAATGACAAGTTGATGTTAGAAGCGGATTTGGCATTAACGCAAAGCCAAAGTAAAAATAAATAATGATGAGATTTTTATTAATTGTATGATAAAATTACTGCCAATGCGCATTCTCTACCTGTTTCTTTACCTCTCAATTAAAATATTGAGTCAAAAATCGATACATTTTGAGTCTTAACCGCACTATGGCAGCACATTTTGTCATATTAAATGCAATTATTCCAATTATCGAACAAATATTATTGCTTCCATCGAATTATCTACCCAAATTGAAAAACAAAGCTTTCAGCATTTAGGTCGTTGAGCAGACGATTATTATTGGCTATGGTGACTAATAGGAAATACGCCAAAGTGCTTTATAGCTTAGACTCCTTCAGAGTGCTTTAAATTTGACGAATTAAAACGCCAAAATTATTTTCGGAAAAAATATGAGGATGGCAGGGAAATGACGTAATTATGCAATAAAACGGATTATTATGTCATGGATATTACAAATTTAGTAGCTTAATAGTTTAAATCTCAATGTTAAAGTTTGTAAGGGTTCTTGCAATCACAAACAAAATTATACTTTCAAAATTAGCAAAAGCTAAATAGGAATGGAAATAAGGGGTGGCAGGCTGTTTCTTGGACTTCGAAACATGATTTGCATTCTTAACTTGTTACAGAATTAAAAAGTTAATATCTATTATTTTTGATTTAAGTGAATTGGCATTGAACTTGGTTCTGGAAATAGTAATTAAAACTCCTTAATACTTTCATCGAAAATAAGAATGAAAATGTGAGAACATAGTATTATCCAAGTGACAATCGTATTAACCGATTTTCTTAATAAAAGATGAGTTTTATTTCAACGCAATATCCGAGATAATTAGATATATGTCGAACAACTCAATTTAACTAAAATCCCCATCCCTAATAGGTAATGTCCAAGGTCAATAATAATGAATGCTGATTAATTAAAAAATTGCAAAAAAATCCGAGCTGTCGATTCCAAATCCCCCCTTTAAATCCTTATTGGATTAGGTGGTCTTAACAGGATGAAAACATTGGCCAATTTTTACCTTTATTGCCGATGATAAAAGGTGACACCCACTAAAGTTTGCGTGGTTGTTAAATAAATACGTGACGAGGATATATTTTTTCCCAAAACACAAGCTTCTAAGTTGGAGAAGGGTACATTTTTATTAGAATAGTAGAATAGTGAATTAATGCAACTTTCTTGCAAACAAAGGTCCATTTTTCTTGTTTTATGTTAAGTGGCCGTGGCGCCAAAATTAATATTCCTTTCAAAACTTTTTTTCCCAACATCAGGGACACAAATTTCCCGTCTGATATACACTTCTTGCAAACATTTTCAACTTTTCCGTAAGTATACAAATTATAGCATTTGCTTTACTTAATTGTAAGGTAAATAGCAATGAATTTAAAAAAAATTAAATTTAGAGATAAACTCACTTACGGCTTGTAGTAAAATAAAAGGCTTTAATGGGAATTAAAATAGAAGTAAACGCACGTAGGATTTATCAGAGCGAAAGATAGAATTAAATTTGCAGTTGATTTAAACAAGCGTAATAAACAGGAACATATGGATAAAGAACATTTAGTTTACTATTTTCCTCATTCTAGACCTATAAAAGTTCACGTACAATCAAAATATTTCTTTGCTTAATTTTAATTTCCAATTAGCGAAATATAAAACAATTGATATGGAAATTAGCCAAACTTTGAAGTAATGATTAGAAATGTATAAAATGATAGACATAATTAACTCAAATGGATCAATATAGTAATGATTGCAGTGAAATACAATTGGAGTAAACAGGAAGGAGTTTATTCCTACAATCAAAATTTGTCGGGAAATGGTACACAGAGATCGAATAAAGCCAATTGGCTTTATTTAATAGTCCAACACAAAATTTAATCCATTTATTGAAAGTACCTCGAGGAGGAATGAATTCAAAGCAACGAATACACATTATGCCTCGTCCAAAGAAGGTTCCTTATGGAAGCGAAACATTGATTATCGATCAGCAGAACAGAAATATGTATGTTATTAGAACCTTTTAGTACAGATACCGGACAAATAACAAAGCCCCTAAAGTACTTTGAGAGAATCGGTCAAAAATAATGGCCTAGGGTAGTGAGAATGCATATTAGAAACCCACCGATGGCATACTTTCATTCAGCCACCCCTACTATCGACCAGAATTTCCAATTCCAGTGGACTACGATCATCACTGGAGGCATATAGGCAAGAGTTAATCTCGTAAGCTATGGCTCGTCTATAACCAACAAACCACCTGTGCACAGAAATCGCTTGCGAATCCTTTTCAAAGGAGCTAAAATCCAATGTGGTAGCATTAAAACAATAATTCTTTAGATTTTTATTCCTCTTAGTCTGAGAGAATCATAATTTCAAAAGACTATTAACTCATGAAATCCTACCTCACTCACCATTTGCGGAATGTGGAAGATCCTCTTCCTGAATAACACCATAATCTACATCGCTATTAGCCATATCCAAATTTTTAGAGGAGTTTTCTGAAGTTTTTGCGTGGATATTGCCTGTATTTGGCATTGTGCCACCGGTTATTACAATAGGTGCTCTGTAAAATTTTTCCACCCAACCTCGACGGCGCAGTCCTTCTCGAATGTGCCGATAGGGTCCAAGTACAGCAAAAACCTTGTTTTTCTAAAAGGCAATTTTAAATAGCAGATAATGCATTGTAGAATTTTTTAACCACATTGATTGGTTGCACTGTTAAGGAAGTTTTATTGGACCAGTTAAAAATAATAAGCATTGAATGCAGGTATATGAAAAGATGTCATGTGTGTTTCTGATTTAAAAAGTCGACATACTTATCAAACCCCGTCTTTATGAAGTAATTAATGGTTGATCTCTTTGATTAATTAGAACGGAGGTTTAATATGTTGACACGATGATCAACAAGGAGAAGATCAAACGATGGTTCCTCAAATGGAATAAGTCAACACGGCTTTATTACGCACGAATATAACACAGAATAGGAGATGACAAACAGCATTTGTTGCCTAGGCGTTTTTAAAATTATTTTCTGAATGAGTTCGATCTCACGTCTGAATGCCTAAAGACAGTCAATGAATATTTCAGAGCTAATTTTGCCCATTCTTGAGCACCTTACACACGTCTAGATATTTGCAGAAATCAGCTGCTAAAATTAAAATATAACCACCGATATCTCCATTAAAGTGGATGTTAGCTAAATACAGAGTCTTGTTAAGGTGAGCGCAATTAGATAAAAAACGAGTAGAATTATGTGAATGTGAGCTATTAGTAAACAGTAGTCGCGAAGAATCGTTTCGACATCATACAACTTAGTAAACGGATAAAACGCCAGTGTTTTCCCATTCATACACTACTAAGACAGCCATCTTCTGGTTATTTCCCGAAAAAGCTCTTCCATATAGGCAGCATTAGTGTTATTACCTAGAATCCAGCCAAGACGCATTAATTAAGTGCACAACTTCTAATAAAACGTCTTCTACGAGTCATGGCTAAAGCTTATTGTCTTGGTTAATTATTAACATGTAAGAGCTTGAAATAAGCAGGCTTCTTGCATGAGTGAAATGCAACCCAAAATCGTAACAAACCAAAGCGGTCATTCGATGTTTTGTAAAAAAGGTCTTCCCTACCGGCACAAATCAATTTTCCCATGTAAAAGTGAGAAACTCAAAGGCCTTTAATTAACTCAACCAAACCCTTAATATGAGTTTCCCGTCTTCATTTCATAAGGAGTATGGGAACCTAATTTATTGGAGAACTTTAAGAGTTGTTCAGACTCAATTTGAGGTTGATAGAGTGATTCAAGGCTCATTTTTTATTCGAACCAACTTTAAGTTCAATAGCACCTTTTAAAGGTTTGAGAACTTTAGGTAAATGGCGGCTTGAATGCAATAAGGAATTGAATTCTATAAATTTCAGTTAATTGCATCTATAAAATTCCGTCATTAACTCCACCCCATCCCAAGTCAAATAAGCATTCAGTTCAAAAAACGTGAAAATAAAGAATAAATTAAAATAAAAAACGAATGAATTCTAATGAGCCATGACAATTTTCAACTAGACTTCGCGTCTCACAATTAGATCCCCATGAAAGCAAGAAGATTGGAGTGAGTCCAGATTGCGTGTCTGCCCACTCCATGAAATCTACTTGTCAAGGGCCTCGGTCTATTGTGAAGGAATGAACTTATTCGCAATTCAGAGATCATCCCATGATAATTGAGCGTCAAACCGTTAAAATATTGTTGATGGGAAATTATGCTCTCCTTAATAAATAACTGATCCGTCCTCTATGAAGCTTCGTGAAATTCCACGACTAACACTCGGATAAAAATTTCTATTACCATTAATAATAATAATAGTAATAAAAAAGTAGGATGATGTGAATTAGTTCACCAATTTTGCTGAAAATAGGTTAAAATGAACATGTGATGAGATAACCTAACTGGAGATAAACTCAGCGTCACCTCACAAATCACAACTTTTTTCTTAAAGGTCAGGAAGTGCACCATCCTAACTGTTGGATTGAATCCAAGAGAATAAAACATCATACATTTCAATTATAATATAAAGAAATGACTGTTCCACATTTGGATCTTACGAAATAAGAACGATATTGGAAAATTTAAGTATCTACAATTACTGGGAATTACTTGTTACAAAACTAATGCTAAAATATTCACCATTTTGGCATTATATCTAAACTCACTTAATAGCAAAACGGTCTAGCATGCTAAGAACTTAGAGTTTCAGAAGCCACGCTTCATATGAATTTTGTAAGCGTCACGCATTCCGATTTTTCAATTGAGGTACCATAGTGTTACAATCCCTAAATGTTGTAAACGTTCATTTTCATGAATAGAGCTTTAGAAAGATTCAATATTCACTTCACGAGGTGTGCGGTAGACTTAGCTCCACGTAGTGCACTCTGGGCAACGTATACTCATACTGCAAAAAGTCTTTTAACCGGCAGTTGGCTTCCAACTTCAAACTATCATGACCTAACTGTAAGTAATATTTAAACACTACCAATGTACTCACCTTTCCATTTTCCCTGCCTTTGTGTCTGTCTCCTTTATATATGTGAATCACTTTTCTCCAACCCCCCCCCCCCCCCCCCCACCTCGACTTTTTGTGATTTTGAGGTTCCTCCCCTCTGTGAAGTCCAAAGTCAGCTAAAGAGCTAATGATAACTATCAAAACGCCTGTCATTTGAAATAAATTAATATTTCCTACACTTGGAGTTTGCAGGCTTGTCAATTTACTAGAACGGTCAATCCTGCCATTTTGATTTCCTGCTTTGTTTTTCGAGCAAGAGAGAAGCTAGCTATGACTAGAAATAATTCTTTTTATCAACAAGAACTAACTAGAGTTTACTTTAATTCTGATTTAGAAGTAGCCGTCGGAGTCGACGACCGTTTCATCCTGAAGTGAATATTTTTAAATGGTTCAACTTATAAATTAATTGGAATAATTGTTAGATGGGCGGGAAATTTTAATAAATGAATGATAGAGCGTATTGATCAATTGCTTCAAAATCAGATGTATGCTATTTTCGTTGGGATCTTTAGACTGGAAAAGGCTTTCTTTTACAAAATGGTTTTGATAGTAGGGGGAATTATGCAGTAGAATATTAAATCTAGCAGATGACATAATTTGGTTTGTTTGAAAGATTTGAGCAAGGTGAATATGCCTTTCATTGTAATAACCAGGGAAATTGATACAGAAACCCAGAGACTTCGGAAATGAAACCATTATTTGCACACAATTACAGTTAACATGAGGTTCTTTGTATTCTTCAAAACTTACCCACTTATATGAGGTCGACTATAAAAGGAAGTTAATGGAAGCCGCATTTGATGCTTGTTTTCAAGACAGAAAAATACGCCCATGAGTTCTAATTTCGACCACTCATTCGAATTCGTTCTATTGGGGAATAAGCGAAGATACAACAAGACTATTAGAGGATCAGAGACTACAATTAATTTCAAGTGGAAAGATTTCTCTTAAACAATCAGGCAGCAGGAAGGTGATATTTGGAACAAAGTACGTAATTTAATATTCACTTAACCAGTTTATCTATTGCAATTAAAACGTGTTCTAACTTCTTGAACTGAACTAGAAAAGAGTACTCTTTACAAGAGTTTGTTTTCAGTCCTTCGAGGGTTGATTACAACTTAACCAAGATTCAACTTTCTTGCAAGCAGGTGGCTCCAGAACAAGACAAGTATTAGCTTTTGAGTAGCTTCCACTGCAAACTACTACGCAATGTCTGCTTTTTTTCAAAAAAAAGTTTTAATTTATATGCACATTGCGTGCTTGAGGGATATTTCCCCAGTCTACGTGTTTAGAAAGCTGGACAGTTTGATACGAAGATAAATATTTTAGCAGTTTTAAAATTAAAATAAAAGTAAAGTAAGTCTCTATCCACGGGCTTCATTTGGTTGCGCCAAGATTCAAATTCAAATTATTTGAAATTTTAAATGGCCGGATTTAAATTTAACAAAATAGACTAGGGTTACCTAAATGTTTGAGTCTTATATTAATTTAAATTAGCAGGGGGAAAAAGTCACAGTTCTGTGTTTTTTTTGTAATTTTTACTTATCGCAGTTTTTTTATGTCAAGGCTTCGGCGCGAAGTTGACAAACTGAAACAAATACGTTGAATAAAAGTACAATCCTCTGGAAGATTTATTGGTCATTTTAGCGATTTCGAATCTTTTGCCGATAAAAGCGCACTTAAGAATTCCAAATGAAATTTTTGAAATTTGATTTAATTGAAAATTCAGTGATTAGATGTATCAAGTAAGTGCTTTAAGCCTGATTATGCAGTTTAAATAAAAGTTAATAAAATTGCCAACACTGTCAATGAATCATAGTACGGCTTTTTCAATCCCAATTAGCTCCGAAATCCGTTGAAAGAAGACGATTTCTAACACCTTTCTTAGGCAGTTTTAAGGTTATATGTAGTTTTCGGGTGTAGTTTTCTCATTACGCCACGTATATTTGTTCAGTATTCCTAGCGGTCAGCTTTTCTTATTCCTCAATGTGCATTTATGAGCTCAAAACCCTGGTTTACATTGTATTCGTCTGATTGACTCCTGAAAAGCTTTCAATCATTTATTTGTTCGATCAATGGTGATCATTTAATGTACTTAAAATGGAGTATTCTTGACTAAAATATCACATCAAGCGGCATTAAAATACTCATCTTAGTTAACTGACTTAAGATTGAAATTGAATTTACTTTACATTCTCCTAACAAACATATCACAGCTACTGAAGAACGTTAAACATTAAGATTAAGCTCAAGACATCTGTGTTAATAATAGCTAACAACGTGTGCCTTTAAGCACTTCACGATATTATCAGAAGGTAATTTCTGTTCGAAACACCAATGGCTGAAGTTCAACTAAACTCAAAGTTATAAATCACCTCTAATAAAAATACACGAAAAAGACATTGCAACTAGACATAAATGTCAGAATCGAGATGATCGAGGCTGCCCATTGCAAGCAAATGTTTATAGAGAGGAGCTGCCATTGTGCTACCAATTTTATACAGGTGTAAGTGCCAAAAATGGTATTGATGTGGTCATGTATTTCAATGACAGCCACCTCAACGAATCTTTGATACAGCAACATTGCATACTGGCCTGAGTCGAGAATCGGGTGATCAAATGACCCCTATTCATTAAACCGTACTTTCCTACTATTTTAACAAATACTTCTCCTATCGCTGCGGTTGCCTTTAATTAATTAATATTACCCCATATCATATTTTATTTTAAGCAAAATTAGTGCTTTATGGTTATTAATTTCAGTATAATGCCTTTGTTTTAATAAATGCTACAAAATACAAAAAGATCTGTCAAATGTTTTTAAACTATATCCTGCGAAAGGAAAACGGAATTCCATCGACAGCGCCATGTTCGTCTTCAAAATACCTCTTTCCTCGACTCCACTGAACTTATGTAAATTATTTATTATTCAAGGAAATTTTAACTGCAAAATTTGATAAAAGATAAGGAATTTCATTAATTTGCTTCAATATAGGATGTATAAAGTAAATTTTCTAAAGTCAAAAAGACGCTCAGTATCATCTTGAGTAGAGTTAATAGTCTAGACGAAATAAAATGAAAAGTAAATTTTGTTGTTTCGTGATCATTAAATTCGAACTTAGTCATTTGTTCGCATACTAAAAAAAGGAATTTTATAGGCACGAATTCATGAGGAACGGAAGTTGCCAATTATACATACATCGGATTCGAATTACAGAAAGAAATTGAATTCGACCTGGATAACTACGATCATTGTGCAGCTTGAACAAATTAAAACATTGAAAGGGTTTTAATTTGAATAATGTTATAAGGATGAAAGGTATAGAGGGAAATTCTTTATCCTAATCAGAATGAAAATAATTTGACTCAAAAATGTTTTAATCAACCTGTTAAGCGTTGGGTGAAGGAAAAACACATTGTTTCACATGATTCAGGAAGTAAAAAGAACTTCGCTTATTTTGGCTGCTTAATAAACGAGTTTCCATTGTATCAGTTTCACAGGGTTCATTACACCTAACAAAAAAATCGGGAAAGCTACTAGAAGTATAATTAAGAGTAAGAATATCATCCTAGTGGTTCCAACATATTTTTTTATAATTTATTTTAAGAATTTCATCTAAAGAAAGAGCATAGTTTAGTAGCATAAAATAATTTTTATCGTAATATAGTTATTTCCAATCGTAATTCTATCAACCAACAAAGGCTCTATTTAAAAAATTAATATAAAATTTGATATAAATACTGCAAATGATATTATTGTTGGGGAACACAGCTCACAGAGACCTGCCGTGGTAAAATCGTGTAATATTATTTAATTTCCAAGAAAAATATATTGGTTAGTAAATAGTACAGACAAGAATCCGTTCCAATTCAGGTGATGAATTGTGAGATTTAAATTTTTGAAAGCAAGCTGCTCATTTCGTAAATATTGACCAACTCGAAAACAAACTTCAAACGATTGCTATTTATTCCCATTTAGCATTTTCTTGACATATTTCCGTTCCATATCAGTCATCTATCAGTGCTAAACATTGTATTGGAGTATTAACTCTGTCTACATTAATAAATTCAAACATATAACTTCTTGCCTCTTTAAACAAATATCCCCAAGAGCATATGTCCCATCTTCTATAGCAATAGCTTTCAGCACTACATGCAAAGTCAATATTTCAGATGATTAAACTTAGCGACTAACAATTATAAAGGATGATTTAACTAGAATTCGGATTGGAAGTCCTAAATTTACATTAAAATTTAATTTTACTGACATGCTATCCATTGATATAAAAATAAGATTATATTAAATGGATCAAGATGACAACCTTAATCGCTTCATCTGCAATGGCTTTCGCTTTTGAGATGGCAGCCTGGTCAGCATTGAGCATTCCATTAGGAGGTTTTAGACGTCTTCTTGAAGCTAGAAGACAAGTTGCAGCTCCCACAGCAACGCCATCCATTCCTTCAGTACTATTATTATGTGTTCCAGTATCGAGAATTTGGAATGTATCACCTTCACTTTGTTTAGCTAATAGAGGTAAGGATGTAGTATGTAAATGAGCAGGTTTGGAAATTGGAAATACGTCAGAAATCTGTGACTGAGAAGAGCTTATGTCAAAATGTAATGGTGGTAGTCGGCAAACAGTGCTTCTATCAACTCGAGGTGTTTTATCAAGGGCGAAATGATAGATAACTAAAGGACTATCTTTGAAGGCTGGTGGATCAGAGATGGATAGTTCATCCGTTTGATGGAACGGAAGATGATTTGATATAAGGGGAACGATGGATACGAGGGGCCGTTTGAAGTATCGCCGGCTTATTTGACGTCTGTTGAGAGCTAACAAAAAGTAGACATAAATGCACTAGGATCTTTGCACACGCATTACGATTGGCTACTAGTTCAACCAATCAGGTACGAATATACATCCAATTGGTATGATTGTCAAATGATTTATTAATGTATAAACAAACGAATTAAATCTCACTCAAAGGACCAAAGAGAATGCTCAAATAGAAATCAAAAATATCAAATATATAAAAGATTAAACCTAAATCTTATTTTTATTATAAAATCAATCCATAAAATAAGTTACTTGGGGCAGAATTGTTCTTCATTGTCTTTAAATCCAATTTGTTACTCGTCGGTAGTTTCTGAATAAGATATTTTTTCGAATTTTTGATGCAAAAATTACTCAAGCAAGTTAAATGTTTCTGAGTGAGACGGCCAAAACCACCAATACCCGAATGATGTTGAAGAGCCATAGCTTAAGATTAAGGAAAGATATTTATAATCACAAAGTCGATAAGACCAAGCGTACAACACAGCTTCATTCAATAAATAGATATTCTTGTCTAAAATTAAAATAAATTAATTCTGACTACATGATTCAATCGTGATTAGCTCAAATGTACGAAAAATATACATATATCCTTTTGTAGAAAGATAAAATGGATAAATGAATAAATTGAATGAGATCGAGGTTACTAACATAATACCAACGATTAAACTCTTAAGAGACGAATTCTAAAAATGTATTCGAGAATGTATTTCATTCTTTTTTTGTCATAATTACACAAGATAAATTTTATAGAACTCCTTTATATCCACGTCATCAGCATTATTAAAAAAACTTGAATAGCGCCAACCTTTGCAATTTAAAAAGGAATGATATTCAGTAAGTAAAAATGGAAAATGACCATAGACAGTAATTGAAAATTTTAACTAAACTAATTGAACTCCAACTTTACCTTACCGGGCAAAGCAACCTTGATAACTTACACAAACTTTTCATTAACTTAAAGAAAATTTATTAGAAATTAGCAGAGATTCTTAGTTAAATATAACTTAAATTTAAAATGAAAGAACATCTATTTATTTTCTTTAATAGTTAACGTTAAGCACAAATTATTAGTTAATAGAAATTATGAAACAGTTTTAAGTCCAGTTGAGCAAACTTATTAAATTAGTACAATCCTTGATCATTGAAAAGGTCCAATCCTTCTTGATTCAACATTGATGTTTAGACAACAGATGGATTACTGACTCGATTTGAGCTTTGGAAATGAACAAACTATCTTGCATAATTTCGGGACTTGAGTTTCCAAATTGAAAAAAATTGGTATGATGAACTACTAAATCTGAAAGCATCTACATTTTCTTCGAAATTACTTTTGAGCTAAATTTTTGAATTTATGCAAATGTTAAATTTCTCAATTACCTTACTTCATGACTTCTAATGCCATTTTGAAAGTCTATTTTCCTCTTGAATATAATAAAGTTCAGGGGTGTGCTATAGACTTGCGTCCACGCGGTAAACCCTAGGCAACATACACTCATATAGCAAAAAAATGTCTATAAACCGACAGGTTCCTTCTGACTTCAAACTACCATGGCCCTACTGTATGCTATATTTCACAACTTCCACAGTACTCATCTCACCGTTTATCTACCTTTGTGTGTGTCTGTCTGTCTCTTCAACATCTATGAATCACTCTCTTGTTCCCCTTTTCGAATTTTTCCCACTTTGAGTTTCCTCCCTCTTTGTAGCCCGAAGTCAGCTAAATGAACAATGATAACTAATCAAAACTCCTGACATTTAAAACAATAATAATAATATTTAAGTAAAAACAATTTCCATGTAAATCATATTAAATTCTAATCCCATACTCTAACAAGTTGCAATAAATATTCCATCATTTGTTTCATGTATCATACTAAGGAATACGTTCTGTGAAAATTTTAATTGTATACATATTACTTGTTTTCTTCAGTTTATCATGTTTACAATCTTTCCATGGGAGTTTAAGCTGTTAATATTTGCTAATTTCAATATAACCCAAACCATAGGTTAATCCTGGTAATATTTGTTTTCAATTCCTTCTATTTTATCTAACTCGGAAATTAGCCTGACCAAATTGTGCATCTCTAAAATAAATAATAGTTTAAGGCCATTGGTCCTAAAAGGTTCAAATTGTCCAGAAGTTTAGAATAGTTTATCGGGTATTTGTTGTTACACCATATATAAAATTCTACTTAGCCTTTTCTACTTATATTTAAGTAAGTAGCAACACGATAATATATATATATCTCCACTTGGATCTTCCCTACTTTAATATTCAATTCTTCATCATGACCATCAGCCTTATAATGACTCCATTATAGAATGGAAGCTAAAATATTTAACCGGCTGTCATACGTTGCTTTCAACCGGATCAACATAAAAACGATTTTTTGTCGATGAATCGGATTCCAAACTAATTTTGTTTCAAAATTTTATATCTAAAATTAGACGCATGATATTACATTAATCTGTGCTATAAACGATTATACCATTACACTCAGCCAATATATTGATTTTCTTTTGAATATCATAGATTTTTATATTCATTCCAGCATTCCGGGAAAGCCTTTCCAATGTTTATACTTTTGACGTGGTGTTATTGGCTATTCTGCTCAATGTTCGTGCATCGATGTGAATCAAGCTACTGCTCCTTGACTTTCAAAATGTACTCTACCACTGTTGGGTTACCGAGGTCTATTATATTCTATATGAGCTTCGATGTTATTGACTGAGACTAGCTCCGCAAGAATAGTTTATTCATACATAACTAAGTCACATTTCAGACACCAGTCACCTTAACATCGTATTACTGAAAATGAATATAGATGGCTTTAAAGCCATTTGCAATTCGAATTATTTGATTAACTTAGGTGAAAATTAACAAATTACTTATAACCTGGCACAACGATTTTAAATGAAGAAATCACATTTTTATACGATTCGCAAAAGTTCACCTCCTTTATGAAGCCGGGAGCACAGCTGTAATAGCTTGTTGCTTAAAAGTAGTCCAAAAATGTTTGACTTTCTGCAATCTCCCATTCTCGCTCTCCCTCCCTCCCTCTGTTGTCATTTTTGAGAGAAATCCTATTTCAAATTGCAAAAGCTGTAGTAGGGGCCCCTCCTCTGTTATATTTTTTTTGCTGAATCCTCGTCTTCTCCACTTCTCTGTGCCCCCACCCCC